>CM076409.1:28693729-28941268 GCA_038363315.1 Mugilogobius chulae | reverse complement strand
ACGGAAGGTAACATCCACAAAAAACGACACTCCTCCGTTTCTCTTTACCTCGCTTCCTATTCATGCTCTCGCTCTCTTATTTCGTTTTCTTCTCTCTCTCCTCTCTTTCTGATTTTCCTCGTTTTGCTCTCTCTCTCTCTCTTCCTTTCTCTTGCCCTCCCCATTCTCTCATTCACTCTGTCTCTCTTTAGCCACCAGTCTCTCCCCCTTTTTCTTTCTCCTCTCTTTTCTCACCGTTTCTCTTTAACCCGTTCATGCTCTCATCCATTCCCTCTCTCTCCTCCTCTCTTCTTTATCTTGCTACACCTCTTTCCTCCCAATTCGCATTCCCCTCTCTCTCTTTTCTCTTACTCACTCCCTCTCCTTCTTGGGTCTCTCTCTCTCCTTTTCACGTGTTTCTTTTTTCTCCTCTCTGGTGTCTCCAGGTTCCGCGGGTCTTAAAGAAGTCCTTAAAAGTTGATAAATGACTAACTTTCCAAAATTCTTAAGGCCCTAAAAAAGTATAAAAAGCTTAATTCCAATGTGGATCTAATTTTCTGCCAAAGCAATATATCAAAAAGATCTTGATAATTCGTCTTTGTTTGATGAAATGTTCAGAGCGTGAAATAGGCAAAATAAATAACCTCGTGCTGTGGTCAGACGCCGCTCTGAGCGCGCAGTGATACGCGAGTGACAGCTGCAGGTCGGAGGAGGCACAGGACTCAGAGCGAGGAGGAGTGTGGGCCTATATTTTGGACAGGTGGACCACCAGAGACCCGGAGCGCCCAAGGATTACACCGTGGGTCTTTACGTTACGGATCTAGCGAGTATCTCAAGATGCTGCAAATAAATTGCAAAACTTTACTTCAACAACCAAAGGACGAGCGAGTTGGATCAGAGCCAGGCATCAGCAACGAAAACCTCCGCAGCAGCATTCAAGCACTTTTATGTAAATATTGTATTGGATTGTTCGCAAACGTGAAGAGTGGAATATTTGTACAACGTTTTTACGCAGAATAAACACACAGGCTACGTGCTCGTGCATTCTGCATCTGCTCCATCAGGTAACGTTAAAATAGCCTTCATATTTAACCTGCATGTGTAAACGGGCTACTTTGTCGTTTGCTTTGTGGAGCTGCATTTTTAGCGCTAGACGGCCTGAAATGTCTTGTGTATGCATTGCATGTGACATTTTCATAAATGGTAAAGCCTGGTGAAAGTTAGCCAAAACATGTTCACAACCAACTCTTTGGCTCTGGTACAAGAGCAGCGCAGAACGGTGATAAAGAGAAGCGCCTGCAGCTTCTATGGCAAATCCCAGACACGATCTTTGTGTTTACTTGAATGTGCGTAGACCTGTGTGGAACATCCGCTGGTTAGTTTTGCGTTCATTGTCTGCGTGCTGTAGCATGGACTCGTTGGATAGTTCCCCGCTGCGCGGGATCACGGTCTCATATGTATTTAAAGGATCACGTTCACAAAACATAAACGACACATGTGGTCGCTACATATTCACAATACAGCTGTTTTCAAAAGGGCTTATAGTACTAAAACACTGTCTTCTCAGCTTTGATAGACTTCTTAATTATCCCAATAAAGATTAGATACAGTTTAGATCAAATGAGCTGATAATATTAGATCTATTTTTAAATTAAAAAGCCTATTCAATTTGTTTTGATGTTTTGTATTTATGCTTCGTTCTCCTCCTTATTTACCATTCATACAGTAGCTTGTGATAGGCAGTAAGGTAATTAAAGGAGCACAGTGTAACTTCTTTATGAGGAGTAACTATCTGCTTGGAGTCTGGCAGATGATGCCACCAGACCAGATCACAAGTCAGATCTGTGGAAAAGTGAGCCTGCTCATACTTAGAATTTATGGTTTTATTAAGCTGGTTTTGAGCAACAAAACACACGTGGTTCCCAAAGTGGAAGGGGACCCCTTGGGGTCGAGATTATTTCTAAATGTATTTTTACAATTTTACAATTATGACTTTTAATCAGTTGTTTAGGGGAATTGGGATTATAAAGAGAAACTATAAAAATAACCACAATTAACCTAATTGAAATGGTTTTGTAACTTAAAATTATTACAATACTATATAATTTTTGCTGTGGGGTCGCGAGTTTGTTGCACGGTTCTTTGGGGGTCCCGGGCTGAAATGTTTAGAACCCCTGCTTTAATAAATAAAAAGTTAATACAAACAAACAGTTTGACATTAAACTAAGATACAAAGAGACAGTAGGTCAATATGAATTACAAATATTATTTGTCTTTAATCTGATTAAATGCACTAAAGGAGGAAATAAAACTGTCTTGTCCATAATACTGAGTTTGTTTGATGTACAAGTTTGTTTTTTTAGGGATAATATACATTGTTTTAAGCAAAATGTGCCTAAAAATATAAGGTGCTTCTGGTTAAGCTGTAGAAAAAGTTTTCCACTAAGGACTGTTAACTATTGTTTCTAGTTTGTCTCTCATGACTCACAAGAATAACTGTATTTAATTATTTACCATACAAAAATTACTTGCGACGGTTGCGATGAAGTCTTAATTTTGTTTTTATAAGTATTAAAAAAGTCTTAAAAAGTCTTAAATTTCACTTCAAGATCCTTGCATATACCCTGGTCTCTCTCTCTGTTTCTCTTCCTTTCGCTCCCTCTTTCCTTTGTCTTACTCTGTCTTCTCTTCTCTCTTTCTCTCTCTCCCTTCTCTCTTTCTCTCTCTCCTCCTTATGTTGCTGTCTCTGTGTCTCTTTCTGTTTCTTTCTCCTCTCTTTCTTCTCTCTCTCGTCTCTCCAATCACTCTTTCTCTCTCCTCTATCTGATTTTTTTCTTTCCTCCTCTTTTTTCTCTTGCTTCCTCTCTTTCACTCTCTCTGTCTCTCTCTCTCTCCATCCACAGCTCTCCTCTCTTTCAGTTTCTCTCTTTTTCTCTCTCTCCTATCCCACTGTCTTTCTTTTTCTCCTCTGTGTCTCTCTCTCTCTTTCTCTTCCTCCTTCCATGCACTTCTCCATCCCTCCCACTCCTTACCCTTGCTCTCTCTTTCTCTCCTCTCTCTTTCCCTCTCTCTTTCTTTCTCTCTCTTTCTCTCTCTCTTGCTCACACTCTCTTCCTCTCTGTCTTTTCTCTCTCTCTCTCTCTCCCTTCTTCTTTCTCCTGCACTGTCTCTCTCTTTTCTCTTGCTTACACTCTCTCTTCCTTTCTCTCTTCTCCCCCTTCTCTCTTTCTTCTCTCCTCTCTCTTCCCTCTCTCCTTTCTTTTGCACTCTCTTTCTCTCTCTCTTGCTCTTTCTCTTTTTTGTCTTGCTCACACTCTCTTCCTCTCTGTCTTTTCTCTCTCTCTCTCTCTCTCTCTCTCTCTCTCTCTCCCTTTCTTCTTTCTCCTGCACTGTCTCTCTCTTTTCTCTTGCTTACACTCTCTCTTCCTCTCTTCTCCCCCTTCTCTCTCTCTTTCATCTCTCTCTCTCTCTTTCACTCAAATTGTCAAGTTACATTAATACAAACCTTTAATGTAACTTAACAACCTTAAACCTTTTTACAGTGTAATAGCCATGTACTTTGCTTGACTGCAGTGTCCCGTCCTGTCCTGTCCCGTGTGTGTCCTGTCCTGTCCCGTGTGTGTCCTGTCCTGTCCCGTGTGTGTGTGTGTCCAGGCGGATGTTCCCTCACTGCAGCGTCAGTCTGTCGGGGCTCCAGCCGTTCTCCAACTACGTGGTGATGGTGGACATGGTCTCTGTGGACAGCTTCAAGTACAAGTCAGTGTGTCCTGCATGTGTCCTCTTTTGATCTCTCTCTTTTTCTTCTCTGTTTCTCTCTTCCCTTTTCTGTTTTTCCTCTTTTGCTGTTTCTCCTTCTCTTTTCTCACTCTTTTTCTCCCATTTTGCGTCTCTGTCTTTCTCGCTTTCCTCGTTTATGCTCTCTCCATCCCTCTCACTCCGTTCTCCTGCTCACACTCTCTTCTTCTGTCCTTTCTCTCTCTCTCTCTATCGTCTCTTTCTTTCTCTCCTTCACTCTCTCTTTCTCTCTCCTGTTTCTTCTTTCTCTCTCTCTCCTTCTCTCTCTCCTGTCTCTTTCTTTTCTCTTCTCCTTTTTCTCTTCTCTTTCTCTCTCCCTCTCTCTCCTCCCCCTCTCTCTCTCCTCTCTCACTCTCCCCTTTCTTTTTTCTCCCTCTCTCTCTTAACTCTCTCTCTCTCCTTCCCCCCTCTCTTCTCTCCTCTCTCTCTAACCCCCCCCCCTCTCTCTTCTCTCTCCCTCTCTCTCTCTCCGCCCCCTCTCTCTTCTATTTCTTCTCTCTCTTTCCTTCTCTCTCTCTTCTCTCTCCCTCTCTCTTCTTTCTTTCTCTCTCTTTCTCTCTTTCCTTCTCTTCTCTCCTCCCTCTCTCTCTTCTCTCTCTCTCTTCTCTCTCCCTCTCTTCTTTCTTTCTCTCTCTTCTCTCTCTTTCCTTCTCTTCTCTTCTCCTCTCCTCCCTCTCTCTCTTCTCTCTCCCTCCTCTCTCTTTCTTTCTCTCTCTCTTCTCTCTCTTTCCTTCTCTTCTCTCCTCTCTTCTCCCCCCCCCCTCTCTTTCTCTCTCTGAGTTGAGTCCACTTGCAGCAGCAGCAGGAGGTTCCGGTTCAAAGCCCTGTCTCTGTTTCCTGTTTGTTCACTCTCGGCTGGAGCGTTAGCATCGGCCGCTACATTAGCATGAGCCGCTACATTAGCATGAGCTCATTTACACTCATTAAAGCCGGTCGTTCTCTCTCTAACGGCCCATTTGGTCTGAGTCTTTAGCACACGCCCGATAACAATACAGACAGACGCTCCATGGAAACGATCAGCTACGACTCACTGGATCTTAAAGGTGGACCAGCGCATTTGTACAAACACAAATTATGTTTTAAATCTGACTACTTTCTCTCATAAATCCCTCCACACATGGTTAATATTGACACGTTTTCATTTTGTCTGCAATTATGGTCGATAAACGTCTTTTACAAACAACAAAGTGAAACTGGAGAGGACCAGCCGAGCTCAGCCAATCAGAGAGCAGCATTAGGCTTCTGATTAGAACTAAGTACTTCATTATTCAATTCAAACAGTACTCAGTGGTCTGATGTTTTCACGAATTGTGTCATTTATCATAGACTTTTTGGTGGAAAACACAAAGTTTACTTATTTACAACTAAAAAGGTTAGTTATTCCAACTTTAAAGATGGGCTAATTCACTTTTTTACTTGTAAATCTGTAAACTTTGTGTTTTTCATTAATTGTCTATGATAAATGAAGCACTTTGCAGACGAATGCAGCTCTCTGATTGGCCAAAGTTGTTTAAAAGCTTCATAAGACACAAATCAGTCCGTTTTGCTCATGGTTTTGTTGAAATCGCTTGTTTAAGCTCGTTTTATTCATAAAAGTGCAACTTCTGCCATTGACTTCAATGGACTTGCGTCATCATCTATACCGGAGGAATATGGCGTCGCGCTGTCCGTGTTGTGGCAACAGAGCGGAGCCGCGAACTTCGTGTCTACTAATTATATGTCTATGTTTCTGTGCACGGAACGTAACTTGACTTGTTTACATTCAAAATAGCTCACTTCTCTACAGGAATCTCTCATTTTGTGCATTTTTCCAAATCCTTTGTCACTTGTTGTTCTCTGTAAACCTGGCAACCCTGAATTAGTACTCAAATTCAATAAGAACTAAAAGTGAACGCCATATTTTGGAACATTCCTAATGGTGATGCATGTTTTATGGAAAATAGGGCTGTGCAATTAATCGAATCTCAATTGCAATACGATAATTGCTGAAATCGGAATAGAGTAATTGTGATTATTAACTATAACTCATACATGTGTTCATACATGCTCATTCATTTTGTTGAGCTGGTAAAGTAGGTCCCAGACAGTAAAATAAATTTACAACAGTCCCCTATTTCCTATTATCTTTTAATTCTCTGCATTTAAAGGACGCTAACTCTCTGCACTCCATCTAAGCAAATAAATGTTTGAATAATCGTGATTTCAATTATGATTTAAACAATTGTGATTATATTTTTACTATAATCGCGCAAAATATCACTAAAGAAATAGCATCTCCATGAAAAAACACTCCTTTAAATGCCCAAACTTGATTTTTGCTTCCTTAAAACTGTAAATGTAAACCCAACTAAATAATTTTACACTTTGTACATCAGTTACATTATGTTTTGCTCACTTACATAATGCTTTCTCAGCCTCGGAACTGTTCACCACGACGTGTTTCAAGCTTTTTTCACAGCTGTTTTCCTGTTATTGTTGTTGTTGTTGTTGTTTGTTGTCGTGACCTCGCCTGTGTCTGCGTGTGTTTGTGCAGTGGAAGCAGGACAGGTGGGAGGTGGCAGGCAAAGCGGAGCCACAGCCGCCCTGCAGGACCTTCGTTCACACAGACTCTCCGGCCCCGGGAGCCACTGGATGAAACAGTCTCTGTCTTTTCTCAAACTGAAGCTGACCAACAACACTCTGGACCAGCACGGACACGTAAGACTCTGTTCTCGCCCTCTCCTTTCACCCGCTTCTTTACTCTTCCTCTTCTTGTTCATTGTTTCCTCTCTCCTCTTTCATTTTCCTTGACATCTCTTCCTATTCTCCTCTCTCCTTGTTGTGTCTCCTCTCTCCGCTCTGGGTCTCTTTTCTTCTCATCTCCTCAATTTTTCAATCTTTCCTTCCTCCTCATCCTCTCTCCTTTCTGTGTCTCCTTCTCAGCCTCTCTCTTCTTCTCTTATCTCTCTTTGCTGTGTCTTCTCCTCTCTGTCTACCCACCCACCCCTCACTGTGTCTCCTCTCTCACCACTGTGTCTTGTCTCCTTTCGGCTACTCTTTGTGTCTCTTCTCTCTCTGTTGTGTCGCCTCTCTCCTGGTTGTGTCTTTTTTTTTTCTCTTCTCTTCCAGACAGAGAGACATCTCCTCTCTCTCTTTACCTCTTCTGTCCTCGCTGTGTTTTGTCTCCCTTCGGCTCCTCTTTGTGTCTCTCTCTCCTCTGCAGTCAGAACTTCTCACTTACTTCCTACAGCAAAAGCAAAGATGACAGGAGACACTAATATGGCTTTTCCATTAGTACCTGCTTGGCCCTACTCTACTCGACCCGACTCTACCCGCTTAGCCCCGCTCAGAGGGAGAGCATTTCCATTACAAGAGAGGCCGAGTGGGGCTGTTGTGAAGCTGGGCGGTACGTTGCCAACACTGTCACTCCCCAAATGGGGACATGATGCAAGCTCATAGAAAACAACGAGCGTTTCAATGCGCATCGGCTTTAATTACAAAGATGTCACTTTTTAATCAGACCGTTCGCTCTGCAGCGGTTCATAAGCGTAATATAAAACAAATATCCACCGCCGCATTGGCCAGTAGAGTGAAGGTTTTCATGTAAACACGTTCACGGACTCACCTCTTTTTCGCGTGCCGCCCGACACGTCTGTCTAAAGTCCCGCTGTGGTCCCGATGTACAATCACAAAGTCAGCTGTCCCATCTTCCTCCTCCGTCACTCTGTCCTGAAGAAGCTGCATTATAATCTCCTGCTTCAAAACGTGTGCATCGGATGTTCATCAGTGTTTACTGTGAGAAGCAGGACCCCGCAGCAGCACAGGTAACCTGCATGTGCCTACGTACAAGCCCGTGTGGTCTACGCACACACTCATCAACTACTGTCTTATGTATTTAGAGGAAAGGGACAAGGGACTTGTTTTTGTATGTCATTGTGCTGGGTTTTTTTTTTTGCTACAGAGAGTAGGAAATGTAGAAGCATTTCGGTGCTGTCGGCAGCTAGCTTAGCGGCGACTCACGTTAGCGTACAGTAAACAACAACAAATCAGCGGCACTTGTGTGACGCAACAGGCGACGTGCGTCTGACGTCAGGTTTAGTATCTGCTCGGCTCGCTTTGGCCCTGGGGGTAAAGCAGGTACTAAAAAAGTACCCGGTCAGAGGGATCAGCCCCAAATGGAAAAGCTCCGCACCAGGGCTAAGTCACGCCGAGTAGAGTAGAGTAGGGCCAAGCAGGTACTAATGGAAAAGCTCTATAAAAGACAGTGAAGACCAGCTGTATTTAAGATGCGTTTGTGGCTGGAAAACCATCCCAGTCCCTCACCGTTTCTCTTCTTCTCATCCTCTTTCTTCCACACAGATCATCCTCCACTCCATGCACCGCTACTTCCCTCGCTTTCACCTGACCCATCTCTTCTTTTCTTTCTTCCACACAGATCATCCTCCACTCCATGCACCGCTACTTCCCTCCGCTTCCACCTGATCCAAGCCGACAGCCTGTACACGGTGCGCTGGGGACCTTCCACACCTTCTCCTTCCCCGAAACCAGCTTCACGGCGGTCACGGCCTACCAGAACCCCAAGATCACCAAACTCAAGATCGACCACAACCCGTTCGCCAAAGGGTTCAGAGAAGGAGGCACGCACTCGCACAAGAGGTGAGACGCAGCTGACTGGTTTCTGTTTTTAGTCACTTCTGCAAAACTACACCCACTGTTTTCATTGGATTTTATTGATTTAATTGCTTATGTCATGTGGAATTTTTCACTGGTATCAGGACAATTTTAACTGGTTATAAGAGAATTTTTGTCAGTGGGATAAAAACAGTTTTCTTGACCCAGTGGTAAATAATTTGGCTCGAAATAAGAAGCAATGTCTTGAAATCAGTTTGAAACACTTTGAAAGAAGGAAAATGTATGTCTCTACAATAAATCCAGGTTAAATTTCTCAAAATGTTTGAAATTAACTAAATTCTAGAATTTACTTACTTAGTGGCTTAACCCCCAGGGTGACACCTGCAAATGCAAAAACATCATAAACAGGAATATAAATAACAATTGTGATTTCAGTGATCACATTTAGGTTGAACAAATTAAATAGATAATATGGAAAAGCATCATATGTATGCGTATAGAAAAAACATAATTAGCATCATGATAATAAGAGCTGCTTATGCGTGTGCTTGAGACACTGAATACAGTAAACAGGCTCATCATATTCTAAGTGAATATTTGACACAAGGTCAAAAGGAGAACACATACTGTTTTCTCAACTCAGGTTGGTTCTGGCCAACACTCCGCTCCTGTTCGCTGATTGGACGATTGTACTTCCTGCTTTTTGGGAAGCGTCTGCTGTCCTGCGATACCTGACCTAGAGCTGGAGTGAAATTAAGTTGAGTGGAGGCACTAGGTGGTGCCGGTGCCGGCCTGACTAGGTTTCAAACCCTTGGTTGGGAAACACTCCTAGAGTAAACTGCACTTCACATGTTAAAAAATATTGTTACATTAGAGGAGTTTTGACCCAATTTATCTCAGTTAGTGCATTTCTGTCCAGAGGGACAGAAATTAGCTAGTTGCCATGGTAATGAGTTTATTTCTATTGCAAACTGGGATAAGCTTTTATTGTTTTTTGTCTTAACTTTTCCCCAAACCCTTTTCCTTTTCTTTACCCATTCCCCTGAACTCAATCACTGTCCCCCTGGACCTGACATTTTAGCATGCATTAACCATTTATTACATGATTGTTAGGCAATTTCTGTTAATTATAGTGATCTGTGAGATCATTATAATTAAACAGGTAGTACATTGTTAATGATTAAAAAAAGGCTAAGTTGGGATAAAATGTGTAAAATGTTTAGTGAAATCTTGATCTTGACTCTATTCAGTCTGTCATAGGCACTTTAAGATTAAATATTTGAAAACGAACCTTTGTCTTTCTAAAGAAATGACTGTATGGTATTTAGATTGTTTAATTCTAATGTTTTGTTTCTGATTTACTAGATGTCGTCCACAAAGAAGTCCTTCTGCCAAAAGAACAAAACTCAGCCCTGAAAGTCCCCAGAGTAAGTATCACTGCCACGGCACAGACTTTCACCAATCGTCTGTTCTTCTGTCTAACAGCGTGTCCTTGTGTGTCCTCCAGGCCTGCAGAGAGCGCTGTCACACACTCAGAAGACCTCAGAGCAGACCCCGACCCCGACCCAGACCCGGACCCAGACTCAGAAGGGGTCTCTGCAGTCGCTCTGGCCCTCGGAGCAGGATCGACTCCACGCTGAGCCTCTGGAGCTGGACTTCGATTACGGCTGTGAGGAGCAGCTGGTGCCGGCTCCTTTGCCTTACAACTCTTACAGGTACGAGTCAGGTCTGCGGAAGGGCGCTCGCTCTCTGCTTGTACACTGTTTTTAATCAATAAAAGAACAAATGCTGGATAGAAACTCAGGATGAACTGTCAATAACCGTAATTCTCCTTGTTTTCTCCTCAGATCGAATGAGTACGGCCGATTCCCTTACTCAGGCGGTGAAGCAGAGGCAGCTTTACCCCACCTCCACCTGCAGCAGCACCCACAGACCCAGCAGCACCACCCACAGACCCAGCAGCACCACCCGCAGACCCAGCAGCACCACCCACAGACCCAGCAGCACCACCCACAGACCCAGCAGCACCACCCGCAGACCCAGCAGCAGTCCTACGCCTACCCCAGCGCCGCAGACTGGAGCCAGCACCCTCTGTTCTCTTACTCCTGCTGGTGAACCACAGCAGGACTCTATTATGATGCATTCAGACCGGACAGTGTTTAAGCATCTAAATTTGCCCGTTAATGCGTATTTTGATGCAATCATTTTCGAAGCTGACAGGCGCCCAAAACGGCCCAATGCACGTCGAGGCGTTGGGGGACAAAAGAGACTTATAACGCCCCAACGTTCTTCTTTGTGTTCCCGCTTATTTGCAAAAGGCTTTGTTTTGCTCGATCACAGAGAGAGAAGGTGAGAGAGATAGAGGCTTGTTGCATTTATAAAACGTAACTTACCCGATCACACAACTTTCTCCTCCTCCAGGCAGTGTTCTTTTGCTGTCTCTGTCCTCCTCCAGTGTCACGTCGTACAGCAGGTTTAAACACGACAACGAGCATTTGAATAGATCCATGTGAGGCGTTGTCAGTCCAGATCATGTCCCCTGTTGTTTGTTTTGCCGTGGCTCCAGATTTTCAATGAACGGCCAAGTATTAAAACAAAAGCTCCAAAACTTCAGTAAACGTCCTTTCCCCTTGATGTGAGAAAACATGTCACGTGTCACAGGAGTGGAGTCTCTGATTGGCTGACATCGACTTCCAACGCGTCTGAAGATGGATTTTCCCAACTCCTACGACCGACACAGGTTTGAGCTTCCACTTCGTAAGACGTCGTGTTTTCAGACGCAGAGAGGTGCGACAACAAAAGCCCCAGACGCTAATTAACACATTAATCCACAAGAACGCTCAAGACGTGGGTTAACATAACATTGAAAATGGACGCGAAGACGCTGTCCGGTCTGAACGCAGCATTAGACTCACTCAAAGACTTTGGAGAAAAGACAACGAAGACAAGAGAATGTTTTGTGTAAAGATGTAGAAAAAGAAAAGACGATGTTTGTTTTTTGCACAGTTGTATAGAATATTTTTATGATTTTTGGAAGCTCTGCAACACGGATTGTTGTGGTGATAAATTGGGAATAAATCCACATTGAGGCGAAAACTCGTGTTTTATTGGTGTTCATTTGTCTGATTTTGAAACGTGCAAAAGTAATTCTATTTTTAAGAAATATATATGTATACATTTGTTGTTATGATATTTTTTGGATTTCATCTACAGCTTCTAGAAAACACTGAGTGAGGGACAAATAATGTTGATGATTGATTGATTGATTGACTGACTGATTGATGAGGGAACTTGAATAGAGAAGGTTGAAACAATATTTTGATTACAGTAAAATTACATTTGTTTTTTTGAAAATATTGTTACGCAAAGAACACAATAATCAGAAGATATTTTGTCAGTCCAACAGAATTATTAATTAATCCAAAAAATCTGTTTTACCTCCCACATTACATGAATGAATCCAAGATAAAGTATTCTTTCATCAGTGTTTCAGTGACATAAAGTGAAAGTGAGTCCAACTGTCAATGCAAACATTTGTATAAACATTACAAGTACCGTGATCAGAATAAAGTCAGTGCTTTTACAAGTGTTTTTACTTTTCATGGCGTCAGACACCGATCTTTAACCTGAGCGTGCATAGAAAACATCTTCGCGCGCAGTAAAGAAGAACTGAGAGAGTGTGATTTGAAAATGATAACACTGCGCGGTATTTTAATTTCACGCGCTCAGATACAAACAGCGCTAGTTTTCATTCATGATCTGCAGTCTGCAGTCGATCACAGATTCAAAGGAGTGTGGAGATCTGACGCCAAAACCAACAGATTTCATTAAATAAAGTTATTTTTTAGTAATTGTACATAAGACATTAATATTAGTAGCCACTAAACACTTGTAGACGTAGTTTTTATGATTTAATATTTGCATTTAGGTCAGTGACTGTGGTAGTGGTGGAGGTTACACTTTTGTTTTTAATACCGCCACCTACTGTACTACAATTAGATTGCAGGCTGTTTCTTCTCTTCGTCTTAATTTTTTTTTTTCTTTAGGTCAAAAACATTTGCTTGTTTGACTCTTTAATAGTATATGTATGAGATAGAAATAAAAAGAAAGAAATGAAAAAAAATGCAATTATTAAATCATAAAAACTACATGTACAAATGATTAGTGGCTACGAATATTAATTTCTTATATGAAATGACTAAAAATGGTTTTATTTCATGATATCTGTTGGTTTTGGCTGTTAGATCTCCAACCTCCTGTGAATCTTTGATCGACTGCAGCTCCTGTTTTAAAGGGGCTGTACTGTGTAAGATTGAGAGGAATTTTAATTATCACATATAGTCCACAAACATTTAAATCATATTGATTCTTTACAACATGAATACTTAAGAGAGCACTGTTAACCAATCCACATCAATTGTGATACATAATACGTATTTTAAATGTTTTATTACGGGCCGGAATGTGATAAATTGACGCTAGATGTCAGCAGGGTAGATAGGCAAAATGCATTGGAAAGGCTCCCCCTGGTGTTCAAAAGTGGGATCACTTTATTTTTATTTTTTTTTACACAGTGCCCCTTTAATGACGTCACATCATGAATGAAAAATAACAGCGTTCTCCGATAGAAGCAAAGCAAAAGAATCAAACACCGCGCTGAAAAAAACACTGTTCGGTGTAATCATTTTGAGCGCGCGGTGAAAGGAAAACAGCGCGCAGACAGAACCTACGCGCGCTGTCAGGAAATTTGCGCTCATTTTCAATTTATACGCTCTCAATTTTGTTTACTGCGCGCAATAATGTTCTCTATGCACGCTCAAGTTAAAGGGACTAGACCTGATTTTTGCATCCTTAAAAATGTAAACAAACAGAAATATTTAATTTTAAGCATCTTACTTCATTCTACAGGATTTGCTCACTTAGCTAATGCATTCTGAACTTCAGAATTGTACATCATAGTGTATTTTTATGTTTTACACAGGTGTTAGAGCAGCGAGGTTAGTTTCCATGCTAACAATAGTTAGCCACAATGCTAAAAACAAAAACAGAGAAAGTTGGACACAAACAAGGATTTTATCAGACATAGACAGGACATTGGGGACTAATTTCTACCGGAATAGATACTTTAACAAGATACCAGTGCTAGGGGAAATTGTTTTTAAGTTATATTGTTGCAAAAAAATCAAGTATAGTCCCTTTAAAGATAACTGTCTGACGCCAAAGACTTTACCACTGATGTTTACTAAATATGTTAAAAACACTATAGAGCTCTATTGAGAATTATTTCACTATTTTTTTACTCCAATGTTATCTACTTTACCAGTTCTGCAGCTCCTCAGTTACAGTCCCAGTTACTTTTGAGGCGTCACGTTTCCTGTCGTGAACACGCGTGAGCTCATCTCTCGTCTGCGTTAAAGAGGAAGTGTTTAGTCATCACACAGACAGATTTAGACAAAGACCGTGGCCTGATTCCACGTGATCGACCGTCAGACGAACGCGGCAGAAGGCTTTTTAATCTTTCACCAGTCACAGGGAGGAATCTGGGACGTGAGGAGCCCAGGGGAGTCGGCCGCAGAAGCATGATGTCCTACAACAACGACGACGACGATGAAGACATGTGCAAGTGTGAGCGAAGACATGAGACGAAGAGGGTTTTTACTGAACTGAACTAGAGAGAAAGATCAAACAACAGCACTTCATATCGATAAACCTGGAGTAACTAACACTTTATAAAAATGAACAGATCTAAAGCATTTGCAGATGCTTGGAAATGATTAAGAAAACAGATTAGATTAGATGTATTTATTAAATGAACAAACATAAACTAATCAATAACTTACCCGGCGACACGATGGTGCAGTGGTTAGCTCTCTGCCTCACAGCGAGAAGGGCCTGGGTTCGACTGAAGTTTCTGCAGAATATTTTCTGAGGTAAGACAACCAGGGTTCGTACAGTCATGGAAAACCTGGAAAAGTCATGGAAAACTTAAACCTAATTTCCAGGCCCTGGAAAAGATGTGGAATTCTACTGGTTTTGGAAAAGTTTGGGAAAATTGTAAAATATTTTGAGTAAAAAAATGGAAGATGGTTTACTATAACACAATTCTGCAGAAAAAAAAATTTCCATAAAATAAAAATGGATGTGTTGCATTGACTTTATTAAATGTTTGCTTTTACAACAGAACATTTGACTTCCTTCGCACATTTGTAATTATGTGGTAACCAAATAGTTTGAAACCAAATTATTGCATGGGGAGGCGTTCATCTCACTGTCTGTGAAAAGCGTTGTACAAAAAAGCACACACGCAGGCAGAAGGCGCTTGTCTTTAGGTGGTCACTGCGTTAAAGCAATCATTTTCCCAGCCCTGTGCAAACATGATTGATTTTAGCATCCTAACAGCTGTTGTTAGCAGTAGTAGTGTTGAAAAGTGCTTCATCATGTGACTGATGTGAGCACTTTGAATGGCTTTGTATTGTACCTGTTGTGAGTGAACCTGCTGTTATCAGTCTGTGTGCAGGTCTGATACTGTTATACTGTATGTTGAAAGCTTATAACCATTGACTTTACAAAGAGGAGAGTCAGAGGGACAATTAGGACTGTTTTTTATCTGAGCTGGTTTAAAAATGTAGAAGAAATCTGAGGTGAGAGTAAAACAGTCCAGTCGGGTTGGTTGTCACACTTTTACAAAAGACTGTATTTTAAATATTCCAATTCAAAGCAGGAAATCAGTGTAAAGTTTAAACTAAAAAATAAATATAATTATTAGGTTAAGGTTAAGGTATACTTTATTGTCCCCGTAGGGAAATTTGTCCTCTGCATTTGACCCATCCTTCAATGCCTCTGGGCATCTCCTCAGGAGCAGTGATCGCCACAGTGCAGCGCTCGGGACCCATCTCCAGATGTTGTTGGTTTGGTCAGGACTACCGTAGCTGGAGGTTATTACCCTAACGTGGAGGAAACCCACCCAGACACGGGGAGAAACATGCAAACTCCACACAGAAAGGCCCGGCCTGTGCGGGAGTCGAACCCGCGACCTTCTTGCTGTGAGGCGAGAGCGCTAACCGCTCTGCCACCGTGCCGCCATTATTGTCATGGAGCTTATTCTGTTCAAAAGTTATTGATCACCAATTCACATTAAAATATAGTTTTACATTATCATTAGAATCTTGACAAAAATGCATTTTTTAAATTTCTTGTAATTTAACGTCTCCTGATTCAGAAAATGTAAAACATTCTTGAATCAAAATGAAATCAAACATCAAAAAATCAAACCAAAGACAAGACACATTTGTCTCTCATTGACATAACATTGTGACAACCAACCCAGACTTGGGGTTGGTTGTCACAGGTGAACAATTAACATTAAATGATCAATAACGTTTGATCAGAATAAAACAAAACAGCAGGTGGATTCATTAGTTACACAAGACTTTGAGCTTTTCTCTGTCGTTAAAATGGTTCATGTGAGATTTTTTTTTGAGAAATCAAAGTGAAAAATGTGACAACCAACCCCGCTCTCCCCTATTAAGCTTTTATACTTTTCTAATGCTAACTTTATTCAGAAGATTAGTTAATACCTGTTGTAAATTTACAAGAAACTGAAGAAGAAGCAAACTATAGGTGTGTTGAAGATGCAATAATCTCTGCCTGGATTGCAGATGAGAGAAGGAGCTGAAGGCAAAAGGAGGAGATTGAACTTGGACAACAGTCAGGTCTCCTAGAGTCACGGAGACACACAGCTCTGAATAAAACGACATTCAACTCTGTAAAAGCATTTCTGTTTCACTCACACATCAGCAGAACAAAGAATAAAGAGAGAAGAAGGAGAGAGTGAGTGTGAGAGAGAAAGAGAAGAAGTAAGAAGAGGAGGAGAGAGAGAGAGAGAAAGAGGAGGAGAAAAGGAAAAAGAGGAGGAGAGAGAGAGATGGAGGAGGAGGACAGAGTGAGGGGGTGAGGAGGAGAGAGGGAGGAGAGAGATGGAAAGAGAGGGATAGAGGAAAAGAGAGAAGGAGGACAGGGAAGAGAGGAGGAGAGAGGAGAAGGAAGAGATATGGAGGAGGAGAGGAGAAGAGAGGGAGGAGCAAGAGGTGAAGAGAAAGAGGGTGAGGCGGAGGAGGAGAGAGGAAGGAAAGAGATAGAGGAGGAGGAGAGAGGGAGGGACTAGGAGAGAAAGGAGATTAGGAAGGGTAGGGAGGAAGGAGGAAGAGAGAGAACGAGAAGGAGGATAAGGAAGAGAAGAGGGAGGAGGGAGAAGGAGAGGAAGGAGAGAGACAGAAGGAAGAGAGATGGAGGGGGAGAGGAGAGAGAGAGAGGGAGGAGAAGAAGGATAAGGAAGAAGAGAGGAAATGCAAAAAGGTAAAGATTTAACGTTCATTTATTCTGTAAAATCAGTGTCTCATCATAACTTCACTCACAGTTGTATTTCTGACTGATTCTGCATGTTTGAATAATTAAAAGGGGGGAACATAGTGCAATATAGACTAAACATCTAAACAAATGGAAATAAGACAGATTATAGTAGGTTAATACGTCTCTTTCATAATTCTCATGTAAATAATTCATCTGCTCATGTCTCACTTTTCACAGTCGACGACTCTCTGACCTTAATGTGACGATGTGGATCTGTTAATTAAACCCGTCTGTTTTATACAGTGAAGATGAAGAATCAGGTCGATAACTCACAGCGTCTCCAGAACTGATCCAGGTCAAAGGTCAAACAGAGACCAGGAACAAACTCTGGAATCTACAACAGGAAAACTGAAAGGGTCAAGTTTTTAATCTGTGACTTTGTTTTGACTGATTTTTGTTTTGTCTGTTTCCGAGACAAATCAAATCAGTTTATTTTTGTGTAGCCCAGAATCACAACAACAGTCTTTTCCAAACATCAAGAAAACAATACACATTCAGAAGCAGTGATTGATCAAGCATATCAAAGCAGATTAGAGTAAACAAGCAAATGAATAATTGTCCAGAACATCAAGTCAATCAAGTTTATTACAAAATTAGAAAATACAATAAAACACATATGGTCATATTAAAGCAAAATACATTTTGTAAAAGGGACACCCGTGAAGCCATTCATAGCTTATATTATATATCAATGGCGCCCTGAATTATTTCCATAAAATAATTAAAACCATTTTATGCAGGTCTAAAGCTCATCAACTGCTAAGACTACCTACGCTAACTATCTTCATATCCATATACACAATTACACTCTTATCTATATATTTTCCCTAATTTGCGAAAGCTAACGTCTTATTAAACATGATTGTACACATCAATATACACACATGGGCTTATCGGACCTAAGAAAATCTGGATCAAACAAAAGTCGTCAGCCAGAGGGTGTTTAAGGTTCGCTGTACTTCCCCAACAGATAAGATTTGAGTTTTCTTTTAAAAACGAATAGAGATGGGGAAACCTGAATGTTTCTGTCCAGTTCATTCCAGACTTCAGGGCCTTTACAAGTAACACTAAAACTAGTGCACTTCAGTTTCCTTTTCTTGCAGGGAACTGAAGTGCACTAGTTTTCTAGTTCCCTGTCCAAGGAAGGAAAAACCTAAGGAGGAAAAGAGAAACCTTGAGGAGAACCACAGTGAAGACGAAATCCACTCCTGGACGGACAGGCTGTAGATGTAACTAAGGCTAATGCAGATCTAATTGTAGATATAGTTTAAGTATGTAGAGCCAGAGTCCATGAGTAGAGTGAAACGACTCGTCTAGCAGGACCAGGACAGGCCAATCCAGGGGGAGGGAGGGAAACAGGTCCTTAGCAATAGGGGACATCAATGATCCAGCGCTTTTCACTGAAACAGCAGCCATCTTGGACTAGTCCAGTATGATTTAAACATGAAACTTTTAAAACTCTGGATAGGACATTGTTAGCTTAATGCTAGTTACATTTAATAATGTCCTGTTTGTTCACCAAACTCTATAACGTTTGTACTCACCATGTAAAGATGTTCAGCCCTCACTGGCTTTTGGGACTGTTTGTGACCCACCAACCTTACCGCGAGATCGGAGGTGGAGCCAAGTCACTGCTTTGTAAGTCTCAAGATCTTCACCTTACATCAAGTCAAGTCCAAGTCCTTGACTTTTAGTTTCAACTATTTAAACCAAACTACTAAATTCATCTGGCATTTCTACAATTTCATCCATTTTTATAAATAATCCCATTTAAAAAAAATTCTGGTCACAAAAAAGAAACGACTATGGACATGTTTCAGTTTGAAAATATAAAAAAGCAACAGCAACAGCATAGTTTTTGACGAGAAAAATCAAGTTATCTCAAGTTCTTTACGTCCAAGTTGAGTCCCAAGTCTTAGTCCATTTTATCAAGTCAAGTCGTAAATCTACAGGAAAGTTTAGAATTGGAGTTTGAGTGAGAGTTGGCAGCAGTAATAATAAAAACAAAAAACAAAACTTACTTTCAGTGGTGCCCGGCTTGACAGAACACCAGCAAGTCTCACTCCATCTGTGACAAAAGCTTCACAATTCAGACTCACAGAATGTGTTTGGTACGAGAGTCAAACATGTGACTGATGTAGGAAGTTTAAGACTAATTATTTCTGTTTATTTACTGTTTTAAGGAAGCAAAAGTTGTATATAGCGTCTTTAAACAAAACATGTGAACTGAAGTAAAAAAAACTAATGTTATATTATAATATTATATCTACGTTTTTAAAGAATCAAAAACCTTTACAAACAACAGTGAGCTGAAAGTTTCCTAAGTGTTACACATTACCAGCTCTTGAAATGAAGTCACTGTGTAGAGTTCCACTTCTCTTTTCACTGAAACTTCATTTACATACAAGCTCTAATTACAGAACTTCAAACCAATCATTTAATATTGACCTTTTTCTTTTATTTAGACCTTTAGTACTTTGAGGAGGGCTGACACTGACTGTTTCTGTTTGAGTTTGAAGTTTTTGTGAGAGAAATGCTTGAAAGTTGTTGAACTATGACAGTTTTTGCATGTGTGGTAGCTCCATGTTTGGTCAGAACAGAAAGATTTTATTGTCGTTGTCACAGAGAACGACAAAATTATGTTTGGAGTGAGTCCTGGTCCGCTGCACCTTCTGTGCGCCGCCACTCGCTCTTCCCAACATGAAATGTAAAGCAAACATACAACATAAAAACAAAAAAATAATTACACAACAACACACAACAAAACACAGTACACACGGTCAAGTGATTGGATTTTTGTGAAGAGTGGGTCGGGAGAAGAAAGGAAAAAGGCGGCAGACGTCATCGACAGGGGCGAGTGGGGAAGGGGCCACGGGTCACATTAAATCTAAGACCTATTACAGACTTTTTACAGGGACTGGACCTCACACTCCTGGAGCACTCACAGGACATCACCAAATGCTTTCTCCAGATTCACAAAGCACATGTGGACTGAGGTGAATCTGAGGTTTTGGTCGGAGTCTCTTCTGCAGTAGTCTGGAGTAGATCTCACCGAGGAGGCAGAGGAGTGTGAGCTGAGTGCTTCTTCTTTAACAAAGGGACCACCAGCTCTGTCAGACCAGAGGCACCGTCCCAAATGTTGCAAAGACGTGTCAGCCAAGGCAGTCCCAAAGCATCTGCAAACTTCAAATTCTTCAGAGACATCTCATCCACCCGGCACAGGGACATGACCTGCAGCGGCTTCGGTCGTCCAGGAACCTTCTCCTGATCTCCTGCCAAAACGTCCTGCACCGTCCACTGTGGTGTTGCGTCTTTGAGCTGGGCCTGGCCCGGGTGGATCCAGGGTGAAGCCCAAACTGATCTCGATTTTGTGCACATGAAAAGGTTTATGAACGAAGGACTTGTTTGTCACGGAGAACCTACAGAGGCATTAGCCACTGACAACATGGCTCCGAGGAACATCCGAGCACTTCAGCTGTTTCCCAAAGCCTGGGTGCCTTGCCTCGGTCTGATCTGGGCGTGGCAAAGCATCCACATCATGTCCCAATGTTCATGTCCTCCACAGGCATGTGCCCAGCAAACATTGAGGCTGGCCAACAAGATCTCCACAGACACAGGTCATGTTTTGAACCATGAGTTTGAACTCTTGCCTTCGGGGCCAAGTTTTATGGTACGTTCAGACATGGGGCGTCAAAAACGCGCCAGACGCCTAGCGTTGAACGCAGAAAACAAGCCAAGAAGCCGCGTCAGACGCGCGAATAAAACGCGTTGTCCGCCAGGCGTCTATTCGCTTCAACGTCATAAAAAGGAGGAGCTCTCGGTTCTCTGGTGCGAGCCGATGCGTGGAAACCAAACCAGGAAACTGGAAACTGCAGGTGCGATTTGTTGCCAAGTTTATGAATCTGAATAAACATCAGTGTTTGTCTGTCCAGCGATCCTGGTTAAAAGCACAAATCCTCTTGAAATCAGACCGTCAAAACTCTGTCCATTCAGTTGTTTTTGAGAAATGAAGCTCTATCCGCGCGCCCCGGAGCTAAAGTGTGGTCCGTGAAACGGCAGCCTCCTGACAGACTCATAGATTGCGTATTTGCACATGAACACTTTGCGCTGCACAGGCGCCAGTCTCACGGCCTCCCTGACGGAACAGCAGCTCGTAAAGCGGCATTTTTCTGTCTTTGTGTTCTAATTGAGAGAGCGGAGGAGCGGAGGGATGCAGCTCTCTAAATTAGTAGACTATTATAGCCTGTTTAAAAATAATTTTCAATCCGTTAAAATGATGGAGAGCCTTGGAAATTTTCCGTCAAAGCAAAAGACAATACGTAAATGAAAATTGTCGGTTAACCTACTGTATATTGAAGCTTTTGACGGTGCCTACATGTTCATTTAATTGTCCTGAGGTCAAATAAATGGAACAAATAAATCCGAATCAGACAAACATTTATTGTGACCTGTTTGTGAGGATGAACACTATTTGCAAGCAATGAATTTGCCTGGTGCAACGTCAAATACTGCCTGAAAATGTAACCTTAGATTTATTTTACCAATCATTATTTCTTTATTTTAATTTGTATTATTTGTAATTTTTATATTTTTGCATATTTGGGTTTATTGCATATTAATTATTATTTCATTAACAGTAACATTATTTTATTATTATAATTTAGAGGTACACTTTAAGAAAAATAATAGCATAAATTTTGTCTGCTTATTAAAGACTTTTACAACAGCCTATTTACCGCTAAACACAGAAGAGAAAATAATGGCGGTATCAGCATTCAGCTTGTTTCTTGGTGGCAGCAAAGCGCGTACGTTTCTTGGTGAAAACAAAGTGCGTAAAATGCAGACTTTGTTCATGAGAAACACAGTCAATAGACCAACACAGTCTCTATAAAAATATGTTCTATAGGCCTATTTACATTTTTGCAAAGTCATTTTACGCGCCCACTGAACGTATTTATAAGCAAATTACATAAAATGACCACTTCATCAAATTACGTACATTCCCGACATTTTCAAAGCTTTTGCGCAGTAACGGCAAAACGTACCCATTTTTAATAAAACGTACTCATTTTACATATAATAAAATAAGTATGTTTCATTACATAGGCCTTTGTAAAATTAGTACGTTTTATTAAAAATGTAAAATAAGTACGTTTTATTAGGCATATACATGTACAATTATTACGTTTTATTATATATGTAAAATAAGTATGTTTTATTGTAAAATAATTACGTTTTATTGAATATGTAAAATAATTACGTTTTATTATATATGTAAAATAGGTACGTTTTATTATAGGCCTATATGTAAAATAAGTATAAAACATATTTTTCCAAGGCAGGCAGCACTCGTGTCTGTAGTCAGAATATTCTTTTGCAGGAGGCTATAAACAGATTATCATCATGAGTGACGCGGTCTACATTTGCAGGTGAGAACGCTGCACCTGCAAGGACAATGAACAGACCTAGCCTCTAAACCTATGCGTGCTTTTCAGGGCTAGAGCCATTTTGGCCACTTTTGTAAAGAAAATCATTTAGACGTGGCAAAAATAAGTGTTACTAAGTGTAAGATTACATTTGCTAATATTTAGGCTATACTTTGCACATGAGTGGATCCTGCTATGCATATGTGACATGTGAGCGCGTAAAGAGAGAGCGAGAAGAGAGAGCGAGAGAGAGAGAGAGAGAGAGAGAGAGAGAGAGAGAGAGAGAGAGAGAGAGAGAGAGCGTGCGTCTGTCTTCTCTCTGCTCCTCGGGCGCTGTTTGCCGCACAGTTGCAGTTTTTAGTTGCACAGAAGAACTCCGGCGGCCGTGACCCTATGGCCAATCCGCCCTTGCTTTGTAGGCCTACTCCCTATATTTTAAAATCAGTTAGGCCTAATTCTTACATCCACAAAGTTTTTATTTTATTTTATTTTTTTAAGCACTATTCTGCCAAAAGTTTGTACTTTCAAGTACAAGGCCTTATACCAAAATTAGGAGAAATATTAACCGAATTCAATAAAAAGTTTCATACATTGACAAAAATGCAAAATTAAACAAAAAATGTAAAGCCCGACAGGTCAAGGCCTTCAACCGCAAACCTGCCGCCTGTGCACAAATAATGGCCAATGGTTGTGTATGTGAATATAGGCCTAATGCGAAGGGATTGAATAAAAAAATAATGTGTCTTTACACGTAAATGTAAGATTATATAATATTACGACAGCTGGTCTAGCCATCATGCGCTCTTAATTTATGGATTGAGGCAAACGGAACCAAATGAAAATTATGAAATACATAGCTAAAAAATAACTTTTCCTCTGTTCATAAACCTATCAATCACAGAGGAACAAGCGATTTACTGTTGCAGGCCACGTGTAGAGGTCGAGTAGGCTTGTGCGAGTATGAACAGTTCTGTTCACGTTACATTTTTCGTTTCTTACTTCTAGGTGCATAAATGATTATCATGAATGGCATTATTTTTGCTCATGTACGATAATTGGGCTGCAGCCTTACTATCAAACTGTACCGGATAAAAAACATAGGCTATATTTTTCATACAAGTTACGTTCATGCACGTATTGAGACTCTAATTCTTTTTACCGATTTCCAAATACAAAACGTGTTTAACTTGATTCAGTTTCAATAGGCTATAATTGAAACATCACTGTATTCTTTTAAAACGGACCAAGTGGACTATGGGTCTAAATATTCTAGGGTGTGCTATTATTATGAACGCTTAAACCCTACAGCCTGGTGGCCTAATAGGCCTAAACATTTACCTGGCTGTCCAGCGTGGCGCTGATTGTCTCCAAACTATGTCTTTGTTTGTCCGTCTCTGTAGAGGAGAGATGATGTGTCGTAGCCTACTTTCCTGTTGCTTACAGCGCGAACGAGCGTCTCCTTCTCGCTGCTCGGCTCGCTGCACCTGTTCACATTGCTGCCGCCACGTCCAGCCGGGGGCGTGTGCATTCACAGCGACTGCTCTGCTTCTACCACTCGCAGGCCATGCCCACTGCTCGCTCGTGGTCGCACTAGACGCTCGTTTGAAACGCTTCACAGTGAACACCGCGCCGCGCCGCCAGTGTGAGACGCTTCGCAACGCTGTAAACGCTACTCTTCGCGCGTCTACACAGACTTTACATGGGACGCGCACGCCCGTTCGCGTTATATGTGAACGTACCATTAGAGTGCCCTGCTGCAGGAGGAACAAATATAAACAATCCTTTGTGCCACATTCCATCATGATTTTAAACCAAAGGAAAAACTCATGAACTCACTATTTATGTATTTTTATGTCGTTTGTTTGATGGATGAAGTGTTGGGACTAATTGCAGATGTGTAAGGCAAAGGCATCATTTATTTATTCCAGACTCAAGGTCCATAAAAAACGCACGACAAACAACAACAATAAAAACAACACAAATCTTGTCTTTTGTTAGCATGTAACTAAATTATAAAGGATAAAAAAGTGTATCCTTCGTTGCCTTGCCCTGGGGAATTTACCCATAATGCAATAACATTTTAGAAGGAAAAACAAATACATTTTCAAAAGTACTTAACATGCAAAGTAGACAAAAGGCTTACTAAAAATCTGTATAAGTCATGCTCACAACACTTGCCCCTCCCTAAGTTGTGTTTGCAGATGTGTCCCGTTCCTCTGAAGTCTGTTCCATTAGCCTCAGTTTGAGCTGAGAAAAGCCACTTGCCTTGGATTGGAAGGAACTGACAGACAAGGCAAGGTACCTAGGCTTTGGGAAACTGCGTGTGTGTTTTATAGGTGAGACTAAAGTGGCTCCTCCATGTTCTAAAACCAACCTGAAACTGGTGGTAAAACAAATAATACCATACTATATCTGTGTATTTATGTAGGAAACTTACTGCTCACGGTTTGCAGTTATTAACTGCTTCCTGTAACATTAAATCTACAAGTGTAAGTGTAAGTTGCTGCTGTGTAAAAGTTGACATCCCTCACAGTCAGCTGCAGGAGCCACGTGAAACTCTGCCCTTGAAAACTCGCCGGTCCCAAGCGGAGGTCAGCCGGCTTCTTTTATTAGAACTTCATTAAAATTCAGTAATTGCTCGGTTTCTCCTGGGAGGGTTAGGGTTCGGAAACGAGAGCGTCCCACATCCACAGAAACACAGGACTAAAGAAGTAGACATAAACTTTATTTACTGGTTCTGTACATAAAGGGTCCAACACGTCCACGGTGTAGGAAAATAAAAGGCACGGTTTTCAGTTCTGAAGTGGAAACACAGGCTTTTCCTATTGTAATACTGTTAAACAAAACAAAACAGTAAGGTAAGGTTCATCCGTTACAAAGTAGAACTGGCTCTTATTAGTCAGAACGATCACAAAGAGACAGTTTTAGAAATGAAATCAAATCATTTTAGTTCAAACAATCATCAAGAGACTTTCCAAATCAAAAACATTAAGTGTCAGTGTTTTAGTTCAGCCAACAAGGACATTTGAGTCAAACTAAAAAATGTTTGAGTCTAATCTACACAAAAGTGACAATTGTAGAAGCTAATTTTTGTCTGATTAGTTCAATCAAGAATAATACTCAAAGCAGAAAAATTCAATCAGTGTCACAACTTTCTACGCAAACTTGATTTTTTGAGTTATAGAAGCAACATCAGGCCTTTTTATAGTTCAATAAAGAACAGTGAATTTGATCTTATTTGAGAATTGTATCAAAAAAAGACGATTTTAGAAATGAAATCAAATAATTTGAGGTCAAACAATCACTGAGGGAATTTCCAAAGCAAAAACATTCTAAGTCTTGTAGTTCAGTCAAGGACACTTTGAGTCAAAGCTAAATTTAGTCTTTTGAGTTGAATCTACACAAAAGTGACAATTGTAGAAGCGTTTTTGTCTGATTAGTTCAATCAAGAACAATATTCAAAGAAAAAAAATCAGTGTCACAAACTTTTGAGTTATAGTTGCAACGTCAGGCCTTTTTATAGTTCAATAAAAGTTAGTACAATTATTGCCTGGGATCCAGAATGACATTTCTCTGTATTTTTACACAGAGAAAATGTCAGTCTGGTCGCCCTCCCCTCCAAGGGTGTTTCCCTCGAAATCCAGATCGTACCGTCCAATGAAAATCGTTTATTTCAGTCACGTGGTTTTTGCTAAACAACGTCCCTGCTGTGCGCAGCGCGCATGGATCTAGGCAGCGCAGCGGAAGGATAAACAACATGGTGCACCGGAAAACTGAGAGTTTGTTCTATTCACCGGTAAATGCCGTTTTAAATGACCAAAAAGACATCGCGTCAATAGTTGTGTTTAAGATGGTCAAGGCAGTGCAGTCGGCTCGAGCCCGTAAGGGGAACGCCCTTACCGGCAGATGACAGCGCGAGAGAAATCCCAACAGCTTACGGCACTAGAAGCCTTTATGCTCTTCTCTGATTGGTTTCCTCCGCTGTCTGTTAGGTGAGCTTTGTTCCGCCCTAGAAATCCAGTTGACTCGGGGGACTCATCCGCTGGTGCAGCGGTGAGGCTGGATTCTCCAGGCAAGTACAATTAGGTCTTATTCAGGAAATGTATCAAAAGGAGACAATTTTATAAATTAAATAAAATAGTTTTAGTTTAATCATCAAGGAAATTTCCAAAGCAAAAACATTAAGTGTCAGTTTTTTAGTTGTGTTAACAAGAACATTTGAGTCAAGGCAAAAATTAGTTTTTGAATCTACAAAAAAGCCAAATTTGGCCTTTTTAGTTCAACAAGGACAAATTTCACTTGTTGATTCAAACTCGATTCTTTTGAGTTCAGTTTACATTAAAGTGATAATTATAGAAACATAATTAATATTAAGTCTTTTAGTTCATAACAAGGGAATTTTCAAAGTCACATTTTTAGCTTTGAGTTACAAACTTGACTCAAGTTTAATTTACAGAAAAGTGCAACTTATAAAAACAAACATATCTTAAACTTTAGGCGTTTTGAACAAATTAATTTTTTTTTAGTTCAAACAGAGTGGACAATTTCAATATTTGAATAGGTCAAAATGACATATCTAAATTAAAAACATTTCATATATTTGGTCACATTAGTTTGATTCTGTAAGTTATTTAGTCAAAACGTAAGATCAGATTTCAATGTTGTAGAAAATGACTGAACTCTGTTTAAACTTTTTCCTCACAGTTATTACAAAATCTGACTTGGTGACATCCCTGATCACGTGTTTGGCTCGGTTAGTCCACTTGTAACGACAAACTCAACTCAAAACAACATGGATTCAGTCAAACACAACGACATGAAGCAGGATTTGGCCGATGGAAGAATCCAAAGGCCCTGAGGTCGTGGACAGAGGCAGTTTCCCTTTTCTGAATCCAACAGTATTTCTCTGCTCTGGGTCAAAACTGAACGTTACCTGTGCTTTAAGTGGACCAGCATTACTTTTCATCCACTTAAAGCACTGAATCAAACCAAAAACAGGTCAGACTTTGAACATAATGTATAAAAGTTGCACAAAGTAGCTCCGAGACGAGGTTACGAGGCCGTCTGAATCATCCATTTCCGAAACAATGACAGAAGTAAGATTGGATGTGGTGAAATAGGGCAAAAAAAAGATAAATCTATTGGAGATGTAGTTGTAAATTCATCTGTTTAGGCTCGTGTTCAGTCAGGCGTGTTTTGTTAGCTTGGCACTTGTTAATCCAGGTTAGTGCGTTTTGTGTCGGCACTAAACGTCTCCAGGCAATGTTCTCGTTTGCATGAGCAGAATGAAAATAAAATACACGTTAAACATTCCGAACTGATCATGTGGCAACAATAAAACACAAAATGACAAGTCGTCCTCTTAAAATGATGAGGTTTTGTCTGACACTTTAGTCTAAATGGAGGTCTTCATATTATGTCTAAACTAAAGAAAAGCCGATCCGTCAAACTACTGTGTTTCTTCGTGTTTGGAGGCTTCAATATAATCTCTGCTCCATGAAAGCACCAAAAAAAAAAAAGAACAGAGGAAAATAACACTGACATCAAGTTTCTATTAGAAATAGGACGTTTTCTCAAGTTTCTCGCTGAAATCTAATGAAAATAAGGAATTTGAATTGCCTATAAAAAAGAACAGATCAATCTAGAACAGGGGTGCCCAGCTTTCTTCAGCATGCGAGCTATTTTTAGACTGAAAACCTATAGATTTAGGTCTACGTTATTTTTATTTAATTCGCAATGTCGCAAAATAGAAATTTTTAGACTAGTCTAAAGCTTATAGAAACATAGTTGACCTAAAGACTTTCTTTAATAGTGTAACAGTATTTAAAAAGGAAATTAGGTGCTGTCGATCTGCGTGATACGCTCCAGCAAGCAGACAGTGGAGAACCTGCTGCGTTCGTAGATTGCGCTTGCAACCCGCGCATGCACTTTGCGCATATGTAGATTGTAGATTGCACGTGTAGTTCACGCTTGTAGCTCGCGTTAAAGTTTGTTTAGACAGGCAGGACTTTGGGATCGCCTTCCACTGCCTCTGAGATCGACTGGTTGGGCACCACTGATGTAGAATAACCTTTTTTTTTTTTTTTATGAAAGTAGACACTTGTAGGTCTCATTTGATGTACAACATGTCATGATTCCAGTTGCACAAAGTTTTTTTGTGGAGCTGTGAATATTGTTTAAAATCAGCAAAAAGGCCTGGCAGGGAAGAGAACAGGACTGGAGCTGAAAGAGTTAATAACACTTTACCATATTGTTAATTAACTAAAATGTCACTAATCAATTTGTGAAATGATTGGACCCATTAACCTTTTCAGCTGCAAAAAAACTCAACTATAAGTTTACGTTTTTAAATGAAGGTTGTAGTTTTTCAGAATTATGAAGTTTTAAATGACTTTCTGCAAATCTTTAAATGTGTCAGAGAAAACCACACGATTGAAAGAGGACGATGCGGCTGCTGTAGCGAAGTGTCGTTCGTCAGATAAATCCACACGAGTTAAAAGCGCTGATAAAACCACACGACGTCGGATGTACAAGAGCGGAGAACGTCAGACCGACTGTTAGCGTCGCAGAGTCAGTTTCACATCGGCACGTTCAGAGCCTGGCTACACACACAGACGACTTTATATCAACACGTTTGTATCGAGGGTTTACAGACATCAGCTGAAAGAATAACGTATTGTGCAAAACAGACTTTTTAATTCTCTTCTAACGCCGCAACCTCGTCAAAAGAGCTGCAGCTGACGTCACGCTATCCCAGCATGCACAGCGTATTCTCGGGCCGTTAGAATTCAAAAGCAGCGGACTGGGGTTCTCCAAAATTAGCGGCGTTTTACAGAAAAAAGTGGATTTGTGCAGCGAAAAGTGAGTCAAGCGTGTTCATTACGCTGGACTGATTAGTATTTCAATCTGGTTAATAATTGAACGTCAATTCAAACAATTTAAAATCTTTGTTCCAAGTGTACTGGCGATCCTGTTTAGCTTCTATCACGTACTAAAGCTTGATTAGACGGAGCACCAGGGCTTTATTATAGTAAAATTTATTTCACATAAACATCATCAGGGAAGAGTTTTAATGTAATGGGGAAAGTGAAAAGTGAATCAGATGTCCCATGGCAGATTCAGATTCTGGACCTCCGCCCCACATCCCTCTCCCGGACTAGCCTGTCCTTGTCCTGCTAGACGAGTCGTTTCCCTCTGCTAATGGACTTAAACTCTATCTGCAAATGTGTTAGCCTTAGTTACATCTACAGCCTGTCCGTCCATGGGAGTGGATTCCTTCTTCACTGTGGTTCTTCTCAAAGTTTCTCTTTTGCCCTTAGGGTTTTCTGAGTTTTTCCTACCGAGGAGGAGGGTCTAAGGACAGGGGATGCTATGGACAGTTATTCGTTTTCTCTACTAATAATCTGCTTTGACGACTGTTGTTGTTATTTTGGGCTATACAAAGATAGTATGATTTGATTTGATATTCTTCTAAACTTGTGAAAAGTCAAATCGGGCCACAAAATGTTTGTTAATGTTTAGTTGCATTGTGTTTTAGACGTTCGGATATTTACAGCCAAAAAGAAAGAAACAACAGGGCGTTTAACAAGAGCCAATGCATGGATCATTAATCAAGAAACCAACAAAAACAAATGATGGATCGAAGAAGCAATAGAAATCAGAGAGACCCACGCACTTTGAATAAAGATGGAGCTTTCCAACTCTCCTGTACGTGGAGCAGTCTTCTCCGGAGACCACGGCGTCGGGGGGCGTAGTCAGCCCGCTAGACATTACTGTTCCGCTGGGCTGACCACGCCTGAGAACAGAAGCTAATAAGACACATCACCATGGCAACGTGCAACGCCTTTGACGAAGACGGAAGAAATTAGTCAGTGTCCTGTTCGTGTCCTCTTAAACGCCCTCATGTTTTGTATAAGATGAACTCAAAAACCTAAAAAATGTAAATTTCTCTCAAATATTACTGACAAACTTGTCTAAATCTGAAAGTGAGCACTTCTCCTTTGCTGACGTGATTAGACAGCTTGATTATAGACCCCTTGCATGTTAGTAAACATTGCGTCAAATTCTGGTGGGCGGAGCTTAGCCGGAGGCAAAAGACGGCGTTGCCTCCATTTAAACCAGTGTAAACTAGCTGGTTTTTGGAGGGATTTTTAAACACAAAAGCAGAAAAAATGTCAAATTCTGTTCGGAACTGTCAGGATATATATCGTAACTTACTCTGTGGGACCTGACACAGACTTTGGTGAATTACTTCTGACGGACGGAAGCATTTTGTCTGAGTCTGTGTGGTTCGTCTTGGATCAGAATCTGCTCTTTCACCAGGCTGAAGAGGGCATTTTTACTTTTGTTTCAGGTCCGCTTTACGTTGCTAAATCTAGAAGTGGCTAAAATGCTGTCCTTTAACCATCCATTGTGTCTTGAAGCTAATGCTAAATATGCTAATGTGTACACCTTCCATTATTAGTGCTTCAGAGGCACAACATGTAATAGTAATTATTTTAAGATTAATTTAGTCCAACAAAATGTGTTGTTTGTAGCTTTGAAAATCTGTTAGCTCTGGTCAAAGGCTTTGCTAAAGTAGAAAATAAGGGTCTTGTGTGTAAAAACTGAATGATTGACAACAGTACAGTTTAGCTAGATTTCTTAATAAAACAGATCAGTTTGAACATGAAACTGCACCTGCACAGCTGGATAAGGTCAAGCAAACATTAGACACAAAAGTCCAAGTCACAGTTCACAACAAAACGACATTTTAACCACGAACTTTTAGTGCGTCGGCTGTGAGTTTTTGTCTTTTTTGCCTCCAGCTGGAGCTGTGACGTCACCGTGACGTGGCATGAAAAGGGTCTATTATTAGTGCTGTCAAGCGATTAAAAAATTGAAGAGATTAATTAACTATGATCTGTAATTAATCTAATTAATCTATTTTTAATCTCACAAAAAATTGCTAAGAAAAACACTCAACTTAAGTGTTTTTGTTTTGTTTTTATCCAATTTAATTAGTTACATTATTGTTGCAGATGGAAATATTATTTTTGCAAAAAATTAAGACTTTAGGAAGTCTTTTGTTGCTAAGTTTTCAAGTTGAACAACCCTTATGTCCAATGAAGTTAAAGATTACAAAATAGATTAATGCGATTAAAAAAATTAACTCCATTAATATGTCTGTAATTAATTAATCTCAATTAATGCACTAATTTGACACGCCTAATATTATAGGTGTGACTTCTGTTTACCTCGATTCAGAGCCTCCCAAACATGTTCACTGGGTCACATGATCAGTGAAAACATTCCCAGTTTTTCCACAGACCGAACAAGTCAACCATCCAGCCTTATATTGCCTTATATAAAAAACAAACAAAACATATACTGTAAAAGCATGTTTCAGGGTGGACTTTTCTGTGGTGGTAGTTTAAGTTCATCCCACAGGGTTTGAACAGACTTTAACTTCAGGTTTTATTTTTTATGATTTACATTAACTTTCCTGACTTGACTGATGTAAATACTTTTAGTCAACATGTTTCATAACGGATTAAGAAAAAAAACAATGAAAATTTATTTCATCCAAATATTTAATTTCTCAAACTTTTTCATCATGTTTAAACTTTCCAGGATTGAAATTAGAATAGATTTCATGATTTATTAAGTTTTCCATGGCTGTACGAATTCTTGAGTGAAATAAAACCGACTGATACATCAGGCTATGTTCCTGTAACCCCAACTGCAATGTTATGTGATAGGGCCGTTAAACAAATGGTTCTGACTGCAAACCAATCAGCTCAGAAGGATTCTCTCAAGTTTGGGAATTCAAAAATATTGCAGGAATCTGACTAACAATCATTTGAAGCTTAACCAAATACCAGTTAACGACTATTCGATTACCAAAATAGATTACTTCAGAAGTTTGTGCAGTCGTATGTAGGCATGGGACAATTCACTTAAGTCACGATTCAATTCAGTTTTAGATTTTGTTTATCTATATTTACTTTTTTTTATCATAAAAAAAGTGTTCATATTTAGAGGTCAACCCATCAGTTATAATAATGCACATTCTGTCAGGTCTTGCACAAGTTCACTCTTTGTTTCTTCATTGTTTGTATGTGCATTATTCAACTACAGTGTGTGTGTAGGTCAGTGAATAAAACAATCGATTCTGGCCTTTTGATTCGATCGCTGCACAGTTCAAATTATTTTTCTTCCCTAGTAGTTTGCAATTAATCTATTACTTAATCTATTAAAATCAATATTTTTATGTAAACGCAATAGAGGGATTTTTTGTTTATCAACAGGGGCGATGTGTGTGACCTTCAGAAAGAGCAACTGCTCATCGACACAAACAGTGGAAACGAGTCAAAAATGCACCGTTGTCAGGACTACAAGAGTTTATCTGTGAGAACAAAAGTTTTGCTGCTAATTCAAGATTTGTGAATGAAATTTGACCCTACAACCATTAAAAGTTACATTTAGGTGGAAAAAGGGAAGAAAACACAGTCTCAATCTTCAGGAGCCAGACATCTGTTCAGACCTGATCCAAACAGCCAACTCTCGTTTTGTTTCAAGATTTAATCCAAAGAAGTTTCAACAGCTAAGCAGACAATCAGGTCTATTTTGCCCTTGTCTTAGCCTTGGTCTTAATTATTCCTCTGTTGGCCACTAGTGGCTCTCTCCAGGCGCTATACTCTGTCAGTGTAGAAGGTGGCTTCCAGCCAGATGTGGGGGTACAATTTCCTTCAGTGAACCTGAGATGTGTCACGTGACAAGTGAGCACTGCATGAGATCACAGGCAAACATGAACTGTACAGCAGCTTCAGTTTGGGAAAAAAAGTGTAATAATAGAAATCTATTTGGTGAAAGTCTATTCAATGACAGACTTTAACAACTTTGTCTAAAAATGTGTCTTTTCTTTCACATAAGGTTCACTGAAGGAAATTGCACCCCCACATCTGGCTGAAGCCACACCTTCTACACTGACAGAGTATAGCGCCTGGAGAGAGCCACTAGTGGCCAACAGAGGAATACTAAGACCAAGGCTAAGACAAAGGGCAAAATAGACCCGAGAGTGTCTTTCTGCATAACGCATGCTAAGTAGGGCAGAAAGTGACGCTGAAAATACTTTGACGCAGCAGTATGAATGGGCTTTTAAAGATTAAACTTTAACATGTTTGTATCTCCAAAATTAACGATTTTGTTGCAAATAAAAAAATCATATGCTGTATTGTAGTCTGTAAAAGAAATTATGCTTCACAGATTTCAGCCTTTGCGATTTGCCTCCATTGAAATTGCAACATTTATTGGATTTTGATTTGTGCAGCCCAAACGCACAAAATACGTCCTTTGAAAAAAACATGAAAACCGTGTTCAGAAACAACCCAGACCGATACAAAACACATGCATTTATTATAATATCTGTATATGTAGCCAGGCACTTGTGTAATTCGACTCTAACAGAACATTTCAACTCAAAACAAAAAAAGCCAGTCCAGTTTGTAACGACGCGATGTGGTTCCAAAATATCTAAGGAGAGCACGCACACATGCACTTTTACACGACACAGTCACACGTTCGACTTTCGCCCGCAGACGGAGGGAAGAGAGAAAAAAAACAACGCAAATCAAAAGAAGAAAACAACAAAAAAATGAAGAGAAAGTTTAAGTGGGTCCAGTCGTGAAATTGAAACCAATGCCCCCAAAAAATAAGCTGTAAACAGTCTGGAAAGCCTCGTGGCGCTGACGGGAAAAACGGCGCGGCGGCTTCCTTCGAGCGTGGCGTATCCATGGCGACGGGGGGCGGAGCTTGCAGGAGGGAGGAGTCTCAGTCGCTCTCGTCCGGGTTCTGCGGGTCCAGGATCTTGACGTGGGTGAAAGGGAACAAACCTCGGCGGCCGTTTACTTCTCCTTCCCACTGACCGTTTATGTTCATGCGCGTCACCTTCACCATGTCGCCCACCTGTGGCAGAAACAGGGAACAGCACCGCGGTCAGTCAAAACATTCATCAAGACGTTTAGGAAAAAATGTCTAGTTGCAGTTTTTACAGACAAGTATTGTGATTACTATTCAATTTGTGATTTATGAACAGACTAAAAATGACTAGTTTTAATTATTGATTTTAAGTGCATTCCTGGCAACTGAGCTATTTCCCACTTGTACAAATGTGCTGAAACACCACTCGAACTGGTAAATACCACATGTAAACTGGGACCTGGTCAAGGAAGTCCCTCTTCACATAGAGATCAACAATTATAACTAACCTGACGCCACAAATACAATATAAACATTAGTTACACATTGATAACTGTTACTTTTGTTCAGCCAATCAGAATCAGAATAGATTTTATTGCCATTGTCAGTGAGTTACAAAACTAGGAACTTGGCATTACATAACATTAATAAAGAAAAAAATATTAGCTATGATAAAAAATACTTTAAAAAATATATATAAAGTATAAGGGCATGCAAGGAAAATAAGTATGTCAAGTAATAAAATAAGACAATAAAAATATATACAGCAATCAGAGGAATCAGAACAACAGTGCAAATCGTCAGTGCAAGTAGAAAGATGTTACTAGCATAAGAAATAAAGTGACAGGTGTAAAGTGACCATGTGATGAGTCCAATGTTTTATAAAGTGTTCATGAGTCCAACGGCAGAGTTAAAGAAACTGTTCTTGTCGCGTGAGGTTCTGGTCCAGATGGACCGTAGCCTCCTGCCTGAGGGGAGTGACCGACCTGCACGCCCTGGATGCTATAACAGTGTGTTCAACCTTTTCCAGGTAACGAGCTACTTTTAGTCAGAGCATAGCCCAAAGATCTACCCATAAAATTACATATTATTTAAGTTTTAAACATTTTTTTCGACATTGCTAGTTTATTTGGAGACAGTTATATTTGTAATAGTGCAATAATATTTCATTGAAATGTTTTTGAACCTGTTAAATGATTTGACTCGCATCAACAAACAAAAACTGCTATTGACCCTATTTTGTCCCGCCCACTTGGCTTGGAAATGCACTTCCTGTTTAGCTCTGTTAAGGTAGCTAACATGTTTGTTTGTCTGTCTTGTGGGGCAATTTTAATTAAATATAATGACAGATAAAACAAACCCATCAACTGAAATCTACAGGCTAAATGCAGCTAAACAGGAAGTGTATGTTCTAGAAAAGTAGGCGGGACAAAATAGGGTCGAATAGGATGGACAACACCGTGTGAGACACATCCTGTCTCCTCCTCCAGCTCCTCTGTCTCTTTTCTGCTCTTCTCCTGTCCCATTGGTCAATGCTCCCCTCTGTCTCCTCTCCTCTTTCTCTTTTGAGCGTGTGTGTTCAGGAGCCGCGCTGTCTGCGAGTGCTGTGTAGCCTCTACTGTGCACTCCAGCGAGCCGACAGTGGAGAAACTAGCACTCACTTGTAATTCACGCTGGTTGACTGCAAGTGTAGTTAGCGCTTGTAGTTTAACGCCTGTGCTTGAAGTTTGTATAAAGGCGGCTCATGCTAAAAGTTAGCATAGGCCATAATATTTACAATTCAGTTTGAACGCCTTAAACTAGGAAACAATAGGCCCTTCTCACAGGCCAGGCTAGATCCAGTCCGATAGGTCTGCGGATAGTTGTTTTCAGTTTATTCATTCACTGTGGACAATTAGTTGGTACGGACTAAATTAATTAAAAGTTTAATTGATACAAATTGGAAAAGTTACAATCGGATACTCATTTTCTTTACGTTCAGACCTTCACATACAAGGTCCATGTTTCACCAGGAAAACCCATTACAACTTACAAACTGAACTAGCTTTTTACAAAAACACTAACTGTTGTTGTGATAATGTGCTCTACTAAAATATCTCTGCCTTTACTTTTTGAAGAACAGACTTTTGTAGCGGTGAAAATGACCTAAATCCACGTGAGCCATATGTTCTCTCTCCAGGATTAGAACGAGCACAACTTCACTTTCACAACACGACAGGGTTTTACAGCCGATGGTGGAATTCATGACCTGCGGCTTTAACCGAACTCCACACACACACACACTTCTGAAGAAACAGCTTCACCTTTGACAGCGACACAAGAGCCAACCAGGAACAACTGCAATGTGATTTACGATGAATTCTGTCTAAGGTACAGCTGCACGGTGAATCTAAAGGTTTCTGCAGGCATCGTGAGGCCAAATGTAAGACCTTTTTGGCGAGACCTGACCTAGAATGTTTCACAAAGCTGCTTCTTTTCCAGAGATTTCTTAAGATATGATTTGATATTTTGCCACAATTGTGAAAAATCTAATAAATTAACAAAAAAAAAACAGTTTATACAGTAACCAAGCATTTCGTCTGTTCCACCGACCACGTAAAACCAGAAGAAACACACCTGTTGTGCCATTTTATTGAGAATTTTCCCACAAAGCTGATCTACAACGGCAAATTTCTCTTTAAAACCCTTTTGGACACTCTGGGGCTCGGCTTTAGAAGAAAATAAAACCATCTGCCTTTTCAGAAGGTTCACGCTTCACTATGATTGGTTGAATCCAGCTGTCACTCACTCAAAGCAAGACTGACCAATAGGTGGGAAAAATGCATCAAAAAGAAAAAAAAGGTTCTGTATTTTCTGTTCTACAAGTCACACTTTTATTATATGTTGACTGGATATACTCAGGTGTGACTCATACATATTAAAAATGTGAATTTGTGAATAGGCCTGGGCGATAGGGCAACAAATAAACGTCACGATTTCCTTGGAGCCAGATACAATTTCAATTTTATCACGATTCTTGTAGACTGTTTATTTTCCTATAGTATTTGGAGTAAACACAATTCACTATCAACAGCTAAATCCAGCTGTCAAAAGCTGACAGTGTTGGCAGATTTCAGAGAAAAACAAACAACATCAGCCCTTCAATAGACCCATTTACTGTTAGTAAACAAAGATGGCTGCGTTGCTAACTGGTGCCCTGAGTGGTGCCCAGTCTCAGGCTTTTCAAGCTACGCAGGTGCATTTTCATTAAAAAAATCGCAAACTCTCTTTAAAAACTCAATTTAACGAACGACAAGCAACTCCAGATCCATGTACAGTTAGCTACTGAATGTTAGCATGACGTTAGTAAGTGTCCTGCCATTCGAGGACCTGATATTTACTTATATTTGATGGAAAAACTCATGTGCAGAAGAGAAAAGCTTTGATCATAAAAATCCCTTGATGCGTTTGACGACGTAATTTGCGGAAAAGTACAGGAGGTGAGTTAACGTGACATTGCTTAAGATTTTTGTGCAAGTTGTGTTAATTATTTATCAATTATCAGTGTAGAATTAGACTCACAGTAAACTGCACCTGTGTGGCATTATTTTGTGCTTATTTCTACAGAAGATTATTGTATAAAAGACTCCAAGGATATACTTACATGACTCTGAGGCGATGTACTGTATTTGTTTTGATAGTGATCCCTAATTTTTTCTATAGATTTTAGCGGCAAGCTAGTTAGCCCGAAAAATCACGAGTTATAAAATGTGTCAACTGGTGCAAACCCAAGGAACACATTAGGAATGGTCAGAGCTTCGTTTGAAGTCATTGTTAAGTTTTCTAACCGTTTAATATCGTTAGTACAGCTTACTCGTTTTGTATAGAAACTTATGGAGAAACTCTGCGGAGGCACCAGTGCGGCTCCGCCCCCAAAATGACGTAGGCTCTGAACGGGTCTATAAAAAGTCAATAGAAGAATCAATTCATTAGAACAGTGGTTCCCAAAGTGGGGGTCAGGAGCAAAATCTGGGGGTCGCGAGATGATTTCAAGATGTAATTTCACAATTATGACATGTTTTTTTTTAACTTTTTTTTTTTAACTTTAGCATCAGATTTGACTGGAAAATGATCAGATAAAGCAATAGTTCTACAAAATAAATGCATTTTGAAAGACATTCATTTTATTCTGCTGTGGGGGTCGCGAGGTTACATCTATATTTTGGGGTCTGAAAAGATTGGGAACCACTGCATTAGAACAGTGTGTTGCTGCAAAACAAGTGTCAGGGATTTGCCATATCATGTGTTTTTCTTGATATATTTCTTGATATATTTTAATAAATCAAACCTGAAACTTTGCTAAGATCCATTCCTTTTATGACTTAAAAGTGCACTCCACAAGAGACTTCAAAAAGAAAAAGCCCGAAGTCGCTATAAAAGACTTGGATTTGGTAACTCTGAGCCTAAATAGTCTGTATTTGGACAGATGCATCAAAGGTAGAAAAAGGAATCATCAGAAAAGCAGATTGTCACAGAGATGAGCTCACAATTCCATTTTTATCACAATATTGCCCAGTATTATTTGTAATAACTACTACTTTATTACAGATCTCTCCCGGACTCGAGCTGGTCCTGTTCTCAAACGCAGCGAGGGACAAATGCAGTTTCACGCGCCGCTGTTCCACCAGGAGACGTGACACTGACGTCTGTGAGGTGCAAACTCTTGTGTAAGTGTGGAGCTAATATTTATAAAACTGCAGACCTGTAGACTGCAGTCTCATGAACCACACTTACACTGGGGATTCATTCGACAAAAATAACAGGACAGAGAGTTGATTTAGTCTGGTTTCAAGAAGATTAGTTCCCTTGACCATGATCATGTGAAAGACAAACACTGATGTTTAGTCAAATTCATTCACAAAATGAAAACTCGCAACTTCATTTTCTTGTTTTCACGCGTTAATATCAGCGGAACTCTCGCAGATCAATGGCAGAAGCAGCGCGAAGGAAAACTTTCCAGAGAAATGAAGAACGGACTAGTTTTCATGCACAGAGAGACAGAAGACAGACGTGGAATTGGGGCAAAATAAACTGGGTATTTAGTTTAACACACTCCAGTCACATCGCCATTGGTTGAATGTCTAACAGTCACGTTTTGATCTGTATCGTGTAGGGGTTGCACGACTAGTGAATTTTAGTAGTCGACTAGTCGAGAGCGTTAGTCGCATCGACTTCGACTAGTCGATGACGTCATTAACAAAAACAAAGATCCAAAGGCACGATGATTTTGCCTGGGAAATTGTTAGAAACAGCTTATTTATACTGACCATATTATCAGAAAACATTGGACGTACCCCTGTAATAAAGCTGAACGTAGGCTCTTTGATTTTACATACAAGAAGAAAATAAAAGCTAAATAAGCCTATTTGTGCGTGCGCGCGGGGTGGAGGCTCTCGCTCTGACAGCGGCTTGGATTCAGTCTGCACACACACTCTGAGCTGTGGGACGTTTGGTCAGTGCGTTTTGAACAGTGAAGGAAACACAAATCCACCTGAAGCCTGCTGGTTCACACACATCACTCATCACTCTTTACCTCTCGTCTCCTTCTCCCACAAACCGCGCTGTAAAACGTAAGACCAGTGTAGATCCACAGACTCGGATCCAGGGGGACGATGTGCGCTTGGAGACGGCTGGTCAGGGCGCGTTGGAGCGAACGGTCCGAGCGCTTTGAGCCGGGGTGCAGCGGGCTCCAGGCGCCTGTGCGTTTGGCTAGACGGAGCGAACAGTCTGAGAGCTTTGAGCCGCGCGGCTATATAACGCGCTCGGCTAGACAAAGCGTTTTGGGACGGACAGTTCGTGCGTTATTGGAGTGGAGCCACAGAGTGTCCGTGCGCTATGCAAGGCAGGGGTAGTCTACAGCGCGCTCCAGTGTGCCAAAGCGAAGGGACAAAGCATCCCGGGGCGGAAGAACAGCGCGGGGAGAGACGTAGAACGGCCGGGGAAAAAGACAGACGAGTTGCTGACATTTATGTGTTAGAAATACAAGTTTAAAAGAGCTTTTTCTTAAGCCAACCTCTGATTTAATTATTCTTCGACTAGTCGACTACCTCTCAAAGTAGTCGCGGGGGACCTTTATAGTCGACTAGTCGGTGCAAGCCCTAGTATCTTGTGGTTTTGCCTCATGTCAGCCGCCTCTGTGCAACGTGTCCCGCGTCTGTTCTTGGTGGTGGATTATGTTAAATTAATTTCCCCAATTTCCCTATTTTCCCCCTCAAAATGTCTGTTTTTTTGGCTTGTGCAACTTATAGTCTGGAATATACAGCAAATCACAATACGACGATTTCATAAAAAAGCAGACGGTCATTGGAATGAGCTCATGATTTGATCTTTTTCACTGTAATGCACAAAAAAAACAATTTGTGCAGTTTGTGAAGAAAATCTTTCTACTTAAAAAAAAAATTACAATCTATGTCCATCAACATTGTGATTTACTTTTGTTTTACTGCGACAAACACAGGTTTCGTTTCACTTCGTAGGAACCGTCTGACCGTACTTCCTGCTTTTGGGAACCGTCCACAGTCCTGTGATACCTGAACTAAAACTAGAATGAACTGAAAGTGAGTGGAGGCACCAGCCTGGCTCGTTTAAAACTGCAGAAACCAAAAATATAACGACTTTAGCATCGACTGCAAAAACTAAAACTGTAACACTGAATAAGATCAGATTGGAGCAGTGAAAGCAGAACTTAAGAGTCTGAATTAATCTACAGTTTAGGAAGTTTAAATTTATGATTCACTCAAAAACACAACCTTCTCTTCCTCCTGCAGCTGCTTACAATCTGTATTTCATTAAAATTAAATATGTTGTTGACTGATGCAAACTGTGGGTGATTAAAAGTCAAACAGGAAAAGAAGCTGTTTGTTGAGGAAATGAAGTCACTTTCAAATGTGCAGCTTTTGTGATTTGCAAAACGCTCCGTTCAAACTGTGATTAACTCTAAACTCTGCCGTACCTGTCCAGACTTTTCTTTAAAAATATAGATATGCACTGATGTGAAAAACTTTTAATGGCACAAACGGCTGACTGCATTTGAGCTGTTTTAGTGATTTTTTAAGCTTAATGAGGAGCTGGGCCTTTTTACTACAAATGATATTCTCAATATTCCATTTTTGCAAATCTTCAAGACAAGAATCACATTATTATCTAAAATTCAATATATTGTACAGCTCTGGACAAAACACATATTCATTCACTCATGTATTTTAATCACTTGTCCACATTGGCTGGAATAATTCAACTACAGTATAACAAAGGCTCACATAGGGCTGGACAAAAAATGGATTAATCAAGATTGTGCCTTAAATCGATTTGTATTTTAAGAAACTAGAGGTTTTTTTACTTAGTTTTTGCCTCGTCCTTACAGGCTTCCGTAGAGCATTGTCCTTTTCACGCAGCTAAAGACATGTACACATTAAAATTGTGATTGCTTTGCTCTTCAGAAAATAAATAATCACCAAAATCACCCTGTAATGTTGTCATGTCATTTGTGCCTCGGCGTCTGTGCAGTCTAAGCTAACAACAGCCGCTTCTGTGCTTGTTCGTGCTTGGTGACTTTTCAAATTGAAAGACAAATCCAGCGATTGGACAGGGCAGAATCAGAGCCACTAAAGGACGAAATTTTGTGGTAGTTTTTAGTTAAAAACCCTCCGCAATGCTAAACGTGGTGCTGCAGGTTAGCGGCGCGCACACACGGCAAATTTGGATTAAAAAAACATCACAAAACGCAATTGGAAGCAGCCTTATTACAGTTGTTTAGAAGAAATAAAAAACTCAAATGGCTTTAACGATAAAGAAGGGCTACAGCAGCTGACAGGAGAGAGACAGAGGGCAGGATTAGCTTTGGTCAAATCAGGTTTGTTTCCTATTGGCTTACATGTTATTATACAAGTTGGTGCACTGAAATATGAAAGGCTTATAGTTTGGAAAAAGACGACGTGATTGTCATTTTTTCCATTGCACTATACACATCGTTTAAAAAAGAACCTCATTCTACTGTATATATTTTGGGCTTGTTCTATGGATTTTAATTCAGCATTAATGGTTTTAGAAAATTATATTTATTGCACCCATTATTTAAAAAGAAAAAAATCAAATCGAAAATCAAATTTTCTTTAAAAAATCATCCAGCCCTAGGCTCACACAAAAGAAACTGACTATATATTAAAAAAATAGAAGTTATCCATTTAGAAGTTGGCACACATGACACATTTACAGCAGAAACAGGCTGACAATAAACAGAATGTGAGAAATAAAGCTTAAACTAGGCCTTTGTGTTGTACAGTTTGGACAGGATCATTGTGCGCTGATCGTTCTGCAGCCTCGGTACATTAGTGAGCATTAGTGAGCATTACTGTACATGTTTGAACAGGAGCCACAGCTGCACAGTCCTGCTCCAGTCAGACTTCAGCAGGACCACATCAGAGCCTCCAGCAGCGCCTCAGCACAGACAGCACGGCACAAACGAGCTGAACATGTGGGATTTTAGTCCGTATTTGTTCTTTTCTTCATAAATAGTTTCAGAAGTCTTTTGAGAGTAGAGATACAAATCAGTAAGATAAAAAAATGTGCTGTTGCCACACTCCCTTTCAGTCAACGAACTGACAGGATTTACCTTTAGTCAATGAAGATTTTCTTTGGTCGACTACAATCCTAAACTCTACATCCCCAGAACCTTCTCAAGCAACGTTACCCAACCACAGAGAAATCTTGACAAATCTTTGCTAAATCAGAATTGAAACACCTGTATTGAATGATTCTATAGCATGGACTCATCAGAAAGACCAAGCAATTAAATTAAGACTGGGCAAGTTAAGACAGTTATCGCGGCTTTGACGCAGGTCACATTATTCAGCCCAAAACATGAATAAAAGCGCCTAACGCTGCTGCTGCTGCACTTTCTTTCTCCTCCTCGCTCTCATAAACAGTCCACAAACAGACAAACGTTGCAGCCAGCGCTTTGAATGCAGAGGAGTGAGCTCTGCTGTTCGGACAGCAGGACAGTCTGAGCTCTGTATGAGTTTTTAAATCATCCAAAAAGACCCAGGATTCACAGAGATACAGCCGGATAAAACTTCCAACCATAACACCATGCGCGCGAAAAATCAGCCTCGATCAGCGGCAATGCGCAAACTTTTAGTCACGTGTTTGTGATTATTTTACTTCCCACAGTGTATTTTGTGTTCACTGAGCTGGTTTTACCCAGGACTATCCCAGAACTGGACCAGGTTTTCATCAGGACTGAAACAGAACTAAACTAGACTCTTTCATTAGTGAGAAAAAAAACATGAGCTTTGTTTAAGAAATACCTGTTCAGCCTAAAACAAGATGAAATAACATTCTGATCGTAAACATATCCAAACTTATAAACACTGCTTATTATTGGTATTGAGTTTATTCATTGAACTACAAATGAATCTTTTAAATGTATAATTTGGTGCTGAAACTCTGCATCGAAGCCAAAATACCACAAAATGTCCAATATTGCTCACAAAATGAAGAACCTAAAAAAAAAAAGTGGGAGAAAACTTTGTGTGGAAATGCACTTTATCGTGATTAATCGCAGCTCAATTATACGATCAATGGATATGAATATTGTCTTATAATAGTATTTATTCACATCATTAAAAAATACTATTAGTTCTGCTTTATAAATAGATGAAGCAAAGTTACAGACGTATAAAAGCAGACATTACTCCAGAGCCAGTGCAGTTTTGTCGTAGGCACAGGGCACTCGTTTCTGAATGGCCCGGGCCATGACGGGGCCGTTCTGCAGCGAGGGGAGCGAGGTGATGACGGGTCCCGGCGTGCCCGGCAGAGGGGAGGGCGTCTGGGGCTGGGCGTAGGCGTGCACCAGGGCGTTCGACGGCTCGGGGATGCCGTAACTGTTGGAGTTCCGTGATCCGTGCGAGGGCTGGCCGGAGAGAGCCGCGGGCCGCATCACCTTCTCCACGTACGGGACGGGAATCATGCCCACGCGGCCGTCTTTGTTCTTCGCGCTCCACCACTGCTCCTCCGGCTTCTCCAGAATCACCAGAATCTCTCCTCGTTTGAAGGGAAGGTCCTCCGCGTCGCTGCCGGTGAAGTCGTAAAGAGTCCGCACATACTCCTGGTTCTCCTCTGCTCCCAGCGCCAGGATGGGGCCTGCGTTTATAAACCTTTGGACAACAGAAACGAAACAGAGTCGTCACTAACATTATAGATGCACATCATTCAGCTTTTTATCAAACTCTGCTCTCTTTGATACAACTGCTCCATCATCAACTTCTGAACAGTCTGTAAACTGTCTGTAAACATGAATCATTTCATCAGTAGGGATAGACCTGGTTTCATAACACCACATGTGCTGCGTCTCGGTACATTTCCACACCTGAACCTCTTCACTTACATTTGTGTGGAGCGCTCCGGTCTTAATTTTTACAAGCAGAGAGAACAACCTGAAACTGCAGCGCACTGGGACAAAGCAGCACCGTTAGTCTGCGTTAAAACGTCTAATCTGCCAAAGAACTTCTACAAGACAAACTGTGGCTGCTCTGATCACACGCGGAAGCAGCAGCAATAGAACCAGCTGCTCTTTTGTCTGTGAAGTTGGTTATCCTCCTCGGCTAATTAATAATAATGATGCTTAATTATTAATAAACTTAATTGCCATAGGTCTAGTTATGTTGTTGTTCTTCTTTTACTAATATAACATTTTGTTTGGAAAAAAACATGAGAGTCAAATTTAAGCTGTATGGACAAACCCCTTTTTGTGAGTAAAAGTATTGATAAGAGAAGAATTGTTAGTAGACTGGATCGATAAGCAGGGAGATAGAGGAGTAGTATTAATCCATCCCTAGTTATAAAAGTACATCTTTGACAATCAAACGTGTCAACATCAGCAAAGATAAAGTAAATTTAAATGTGCAAAACTTCAGTATAAGGCTTCACAAATGTCGAATGCAGATATTCCCAAACGTTTTTATCCTAAGTACTCTCTGATCTTCGTGTGACACTTTAAATACCTTTTAACTCTGGGTTTAGGTGAATATTTGTGGCGTATTTAGAGTTGCCTCATAGATGCCGACAACATTATTTGGACAATATTCTGTCAGTCAAACATAAATGTGTTAAAACCTGTCTTTACAATCATGACATGAGGTTTACTTTTCAGAAATATTTGTCAAAGTAACAGTAATCTCTCATTACACCCACATTTTCCTGTTTTAGAAAGCTTTATGAATTACTAACATACAAATTATACAAATAAACCCGCATCGTCTAACTGAAAGTATACAGCATTGGTTTTATTTTTGTTCTTAATTAGATCTTTTTGTAGCTTTTATTTTTAACTGTACCAATATATTCGATTTTTTTTTTTTGCATGTTATCTTCAAAAGAACATTCATGATATTAGGACATATTAAATACAACCTTATACCCCTTTCTTCTTTCTATATTCCTGAATCCCCGAAACCCAAACTGTGAAACGCTGGTCTAATGTTTGGAGCCTGCACAGAGTAACAACAATAACAAGTGTGTCTCCATGGAGGGATTAGCTTTACAAACGTGTGTGTACGTCACTGTGGCTGTTGTTACTCCATCAGTATTCTTCACACACAGACACAGGCTCACACAGACAGTTCAGTCCAGGGCCGTGCGTGAGGCTCGGAGCAGACCAGGGTTTAAGAACAGCTCACTACAAAGAGGATCGGGTATTAAAAATACACTTGTGTAACTTTTCTTTTGGCTTCGGCCAGTGCACCATCATTAACCTAGTCTAATCACCCATCAGGCTTTGGGGGAGTGACTTGCTTTTAGACACATGTCTATTTGTGATGTGAAATTACCTACATTTGTTCTACTGAGAGATTCCCTGATGTGTCATGACATGTAGCATCTGGGCTTTTCAACATGAGGCCCGGGGGCCTGATCTGGCCCACAATCCATCTTCCAACGATTAGAAAATGTATACGAGTTTAGTTTTAGGTCAACACTGCTTTAGACCTGGCTTAGTCTTCATTGATTCTGTTTTAAAGCTGGGTTTGTTCAGACCTGTCTAGTCTTTCACACAGTTAGTTTTGGTTCAGTAAGAAATGGCAATGTAAAAGTAATGTTGGTATTTGATGATTCATTTCCCACAAAGTCAACTGCAGTAGATTTTATTGTGCCAAATTATCAAATTCTGTTTTGTCCGACCCAGAAACCAAAACTCGCTAAAAATACAAGCTGAGCAGCCCTGATGTAAACTTACTCTTCAAGGCCTGGGGAGGTTTGTGGGTCGTGCCCAGGAAGATTTTTGAAACAAAAGCTCCATTTTCAGCAGCTCAACTGAGAGTAAAGTTATACAGTATAAACATGGCCTAAATTATTACAGATTTTCTATTTAAGTCAACTACACTTGCAATTTAAAAAATAGTGACTTTCTTACAAGGCTTGCCAATAGAAGTTTTATCTTGATTTATTTAAAGTGGTTTTTCCTGATTTCTGAAGTTTGAAAAGGCTTGTTATTTTCTAATCGTAAACAAAACCAGATATTTGGAGCTTGGTCTATTAGTAAATCATATTTAAGTACTGTCGAAATATGCACACTGAACGAACGAGCGGTATATTGATGATATATGTATCTTGTACACTCTCGAGTTATTTACAGGACAAAATATGAATTTTACATATTTTGTCATAAATATCGGATACTGTAGTCCTGGGTAAAAAGAGCTCATAAAACTGATAAACAGATCCAGAAGTTTCAGGAAAAAGTGACAAAGAGAATGAGAAGAACAAATTAAATGAATAATTGTTGTCAAATATAGTCAAAGTATAACTTATGTTATGAATATAATTTTGTTTTATTTAGTTTTACCCAACAAAAGGGCCTCACTAAACATATTTTTATTCAAAGAAAATGTGCATTGTCTTTCTAATCATCAGACTAAAGGTTTTACAGTATTTAACTTCAGAAACGTTATTTCCAAGATATCGAGATATGCATCCAACTAACTAACATCAATCGTTTTGCTAATCGATTAGTCAGGCCACGATTCTTTAATTAATTGTTTTGAACACAAAAGACTATAAAATCTTTACAAATTCTGATCCAGACAAAGCCTCAAGTTAAATCAGACCCTGAGCTCGTGATTGACTGAATTAAGATTTTCACGGCCTAAAATAATATTTGCCAATGGAACAATCATAAAACTTTGTTTTGCAAAAAATAGAGGACAAGCATTTTCACATTTGAAAACAGCAAAACAGCTACTGTACTTGAAATAATCACTTAAATATACGTATAGTTCTAAAGGCAAAGTTTATTTGTAGAACTTTTAGAGTCACCTGGCTTTAGTCATAATTACTCAAATCAAGATAAACGGGTGCACGGTAGCCAAGTGTTTAGAGCTCTGGCTTCCCAATAAGGAGGTCGTGGGTTTGACTCCCGGGTCGGACCATATCAACATCTCACGATCTCTCTGGGTGGAGTTTGCATGTTCTCCCCGTGTCACCGTGGGTTTTCTCCGGTTTCCTCCCACCTCCAAAAACATGCATGTTTAGGATAATTGGGCATCACTGTAAATTCCCCTTAGTGAATGAATGAGAGAGTGAATGGTTGTCTGTCTAACCCTGCGGCAAGTTGGCCACTGTCCAGGGTGTTCCCCGCCTAAGGCCCAAAGTCACTGGGATAGGCTCCAGTCACCCGCGACCCTAACGGGATTAAGGGGTAGAAAATGAAAAAAAAAAAAAAAAGATAAACTTGGTTTATAGTAATAACGACTTATTTTAGATTGTGTTTTTTAACACATTTTCTATGTCACTGTGTCCCAATTGGAGTCATAAAATGTATTTGGTTTTCAGTTCGTTCATGTTTGGAAATCTATAAAGATTCAATTACTACATTGGTTGGTGATTAATTCAATAATCGATTGGTTGTGATCAATTAACTTTTTGCAGCTCTACATGTATCATATTGATATGAAAAAAGGGTTAAACATGTTTGCCAATATCACCCAGCACTACTACCACTTTCTCATAGCATTTATGACTTTTTTTCTCGGATGCAAACTCAACTAATAATTGGAGACTTATTGTGATTTTTCTGTATACTTAAGAAACATTATGCAGATCATTAATTCAATGCAAAACACAAAAATGATCTAAAATGGCTTAGAAATAGAACATGTTCACAAACGTCGGTTCACAACTGCAGAACTGGTAAGAACCCCCCATTCCATGATACATTTATTTTAATAGGCACAGATATAAAAATTCATTCATTTTCTACCACTTAATCCGTTAGGGGTCGCGGGTGACTGGAGCCTATCCCAGTGACTTTGGGCCTTAGGCGGGGAAACCCTGGACAGTGGCCAACTTGTCGCAGAGTTAGACAGACAAACATTCACTCTCTCTCATTCACTCACTAAGGGAAATTTTACAGTGATGCCCAATGAACCTAAACATGCATGTTTTTGGAGGTGGGAAGAAACCGGAGAAAACCCACGGTGACACGGGGAGAACATGCAAACTCACCAGAGAGATCGTGAGATGTTGATATGGTCTGACCCGGGAGTCAAACCACGACCTCCTTATTGGGAAGCCAGAGCTCTAATCACTCTGCTACTGTGCACCCCAGATATAAAAATAATATAATTTTTTTGTTGTTGTTGTTGGAAAGTGGCTACATGACTATTTTGAACCCTACATGTTTCACTTTCGTCGTAATTTATGAGTAATACAAGTAAAACAGACAATGGGAGGGGATAGGTGGTAGGTGAAGACCGGGCTTTTCTGAGCACTTGAGCATCAGCTGCAGGACAACACAAGATTACTCAAACATGAATGAATGAATCCAAACACAACTTTGGGTAAACTAATGATGAGAGAACACTGAAGTAACATGGTTAAAGACTCAGAAAAGTAGAATTTACATAATAGGTCCCTTTAATATCATAATGAAGCCAGGACAAAACAAATATATATTGTTAACATTGCTCAGCTCTACTGTCATGACTAAAAAAAAAAAAAACAGACTTCAGGGCGTGTTGCACATCCTTACCTCGGAGCGGGCTCTATCAACGTGGTCGTGTCCAGAAAGTGGATTTTGTAGAATTCCAGCAGCGCCGGGAGATTGTCAAACTCCTGGTCGCCGATCTTGAACCTCTTACTGGACAGAGAGTTGATGATGTAGTGGGAGACTTTACAGTTCTCGGACACTGACAGCACGTAGTCTCCGGGGCACGTAGACGAGTCGCGCACCAGAAACATGCCGTGCTTCTGCCCCTGGAGTCTGTTCTGCGCCTCAGTCCTGGACACGGGGCCAAAGTACCACGTAGACCGGTCTGTGGAGTCAAACCGCGACATTTCGAGTTAAAACAAGGCGATAATATCCAGATAAGAGCAGAGTCTGGGGGGTGATTTAAAAGGCGGTGCGTCGCGAGCTGGAAAACGTGGGCCGGGGCATGCGTGCTCCCGTTAGATTTCTCCAAACACAGAAGAAACTAGCCAAGTACGCGCACTTTGGATCATCCTGTGCCACTTTTACGCAACAATCAACGTCAGGTGTAGGTCTGAAAGAAAACTTAAAACGCGAAGGAGGCAACAAATGATCAATGGAGCTTCCTCTTTTCCGCCTTCCGAGAAAAAGTCAGATGTTTTGACTTGCTCCAGACGCGGCGAGTTGAGGAAAGCGAAAGGCAAAGCTCGCGAAGAAGAAAAGGCGCAGATCCTCAAAAGACAAACGAAGCGGAAATGAGGAGTTAGTTTGAGGAGATCTTCAGGGAAACTGTGAACACAATCCTCTTCGGAGAGTCAGAGCAGACTTTTGAAAGCAGCACAGCGAAAATGGCGGCCCGCAACACGTCTTCTTCTTCTTCTTCACGCACAAAATGATTTCACGGCGGGGTCTGGTCTGGCGCGCGCACATCTCAGGGGTTTGACCGGAACCAGGCACGCATCCTCACGCACACGGCCCCGTTATTCACTCCGCGAAGCTCTCACGGTGGAGTCGGACCGGTCTTCTCCAACACGAGCCTCCAAAAGTGCGAGTACGAGGGGGAAAAATGGCGACGGGGAGGGCAGGTCCCGCTTTCTCTCTGTGCGCGTACGTCACTGACGCCCGAAGCGACGAGAGGAAGTGGGCGGGGCGAGGGGCGGGGCCGGCTCTGACACAGCTCCCGCCCCCCTCCTCCGCTGTCAATCATGTTCCGTGACATGGGCAGTTTTTAGTTTTTTCTTTTTATAACACTGAGAGAAGAGAGAAAGCGTGACACGGTGTCATCTCCTCCCGCCGCAGCGAAGCGAACACAGATATTTATAACTGCGGAAGTGTGCGGACGTTTCTATTCTCATTTCATCCGGACAATGACAAAAATGTTTTGAAACTAGTTTAGGATGTTTTGGAGCCATCTCAATCACATTACAAACATTAAAAGTGTTTTTGCTAGTTTCAAGTCAGATGTCAGTGCCCTACAAGTCCAAGTTGAGGCTAAAATTGTTCCTATTAAAAAGCCAACCTTTGACTCCCTGATTTTTATTAATTATTTTGTGTAACAAAGGCATCTAAATGACAAAAATGTATTCAAGTTTATTTTTGGCCAAAAAGTTGTGCAGTGCACCTTTAAGTCCACAAATCATCCAGACATATTTTGAGCGTAGATTACACTCTGGTGCAGGTGGAGCAAGTGGATAGACACACCAGTCAGGTCCAAATATCAAGCACGACCTATTCAGTTGTTTCTGATTGTGCCTTATCATCAGTCAGCAGATGGAGGTCTAACTTCATTCCTGATGTGGGTTATCATTCCCCAATCGTGTCAGTGCTGAATTTCAGTCCAAAGTCGATGTGCGCATGTCCAGAAGCTTCTGTGCAAACGCATGAATGAAGTAAAATCAGGGCTTTTCAACTAGATTCTCCATAGGCCAGATTTTACCGAGGGCCACAACAAAGGCACGAGGTTGCACCAAACATTCACAGAATATTTAGTGATTTAGGTTTAGAATTAGGTTTATTTGGGCGTATTTTAACTGTCTTCAAATAACATTTGCCAATAGAACAAGAGCAAAGTGGAATGTTTTGCTAAAAATATATAAAAGATAACAATTTATCACTGGAATCTAATAATAAATACAACTGGAATTGACAAAAAAAAACACACACATATTATTTTCAGACAGTAAAAATACAATAAAGCAAGATAACTAGAGCTTTGTAAGATTAGGAAAGTGATTAGAGGCCGGATGAGATTCTCGGAGGGACGATTTGGCACCCGGGCCTTAAGTTGAATAGGCCCGAAGTAGATTCTGGCCCATATATTTATAACATACAGAGCCAGCGGATGCAAAAGCAACAGATTCAAACAGTCCTTCATTCCCACCTCAATCTCTCTTTTAAATAAACATGTAAAACCGGTCCGGTCCCTGGCCCACACATAGCCCTCCTAGGGTAGTGGGGAGGCCTTCAGCTGTGGATCCACTACCCTAGCCCCCCTTCAACCCTCCCAGCTGGGGAGGGTTAGGGTTTTGTGGATCCTCCTTGCTTCTTGGGCAGGGGGAGGCCTGTTGCTGTGGATCCTCTGCCCACTTTACTTTACCTACCCACTCCACTTTACCTGGGCTATTTATTTATTGGGTTTTTTTTTTGTATGTCTATTCTTCTATAATTGTACTGGCTGTGAACATTATGGTTGCTTTATTGTATTGTATTGTTTTTCATTGTTTATTGCACTAGCACTACGTGCCCAAGACAAATTTCCCCCTAAAGTTTATCTTATCTTATCTTATCTTATTACATGATCGCTATGGTAACAGTTGTAGAATTCTCTCTCATATTTGCTGGACAAAAGACAACAGTAAACCTCTTCAAATGGAGTGAAAACAGGTTAAATGTTTAGATAAATCTTACATATCACCATGATCACTATGTTTTACTGAAAAATATAATCTAACCTGTCACTTTAATAACACTGTACTTGATCACGAAATGAGTATTAGTGACTCAACCCATTCACCTTCTTATTACAACAAAAACTGTAAATAAACAATATTATTAATGGCCTGTATAATGTTGTGATGTCGTGAACAGAACATATGGGCAGTATTAAAGCAACAAAAGTCCGTGTTAAGTATTACAATGACAAATTTCACAACTTGTTCCACCTCTGCAGAGCCTGAGCAAATGGAAAGTGATCGTGTGGTGGTGGTGGTTTTGTGCGGCTTGAGGCTGCAGCTGGCACTTCCCACCGCTGCGACGCTGCGAGAATCTTAACGAGTCGCTGCATCTTATTATCAGAGAACGCCGGACACTTCCCACATTTCCACAAAGACGCAGCGACGCAACAGAGCCAACAGGTGATTGTAAAAAGCACGGCGGAAGTATTTTTAACGTGGTGAGCAGCAACGAGAACACATTACCCCAGTACTAAAAGATCTTCACTGGCTTCCTGTTGAGTCTAGAGTCAAATTTAAAATTCTTCTTCTAACCTATAAAGCTTTAAATGACTTGGCCCCTTCTTATATCAAAGATGAAATAATTCCTTATCATCCTAACCGTCCACTTCGCTCTCAAGATGCTGGACTTCTGGTGGTTCCTAGAGTCTCTAAAAGCACAATAGGAGGCAGAGCTTTTAGCTATCAAGCCCCTGGCTATGGAATCAGCTCCCTGCTCATGTCAAAGACGCTGACACAGTCTCTACATTTAAGATTAGGCTCAAAACGTTCCTCTTCGGATTAGTTATGATCAGGTCAGTTAGGAACAGACTCTAAACCCATAGTTCTAGTCAGGCTGCCCTAGGAGCAATTATACTGGGAAAGTATGGCAACTTGAGCACTATCCTCTCACTTCTGCCTTTCTTGTAAAGAATAATAAATTACAGTTCATCTCTAGTCTGTTCTTTGCTATTCACTCGGTCCCCTGTCCCACTCCCCTCTCGGGGAGTGTAACTGTTTCAGATCGTTGCTGTTCCAGTGACGTGGGCCGGACCACTGATGCTTGGACCTCCGCCCCACCTTCCTCTCCAGGATTGGCCTGTCCTGGTCCTGCTAGACGAGTCGTTTCCCTCTGCTTATGGACTCTGGCTCCACAAACATAAACTCTATAACTTTGCCTTAGTTACATCTACAGCCTGTCCGTCCATGGGAGTGGACCCTTCTTCACTGTGGTTCTCCTCGAGGTTTCTCTTTTTCCCTTAGGGTTTTTTTGAGTTTTTCCTTGCCGAGAAGGAGGGTCTAAGGACAGGGGATGTTCTGGACAATCATTCATCTGCTCTACTAATAATCTGTTTTGACATGCTTGATCAAATGTTTCATTGAATGTGTATTGTTTCATTGAATACGTATTGTTTTATTTTGATTGCCTTTGCTAAAATTAATAATCTCGGGAAGTCCTCAGAGACGACTGTTGTTGTGATTTTGGGCTATACAAAATAAATAATTTGATTTGATTGGATTTGAGTGTATTTCCACTCAGTATGACAGTGCGATCAGACCGGACCAGACCGACCAGACAGACCAGGCCAGATCAGGTCAGGGCTGAGTCACGAGGTTTTCATGAGTGTGACTGTGCACAGGTGTGTGGTTTAGAAGAAATAAACAAAAAAGTATAGAATTAAAGTATAAAGTATAGATTAGAATAAAATTAAGAAAACAGTGACAAAAGCGAGAAGCGGGAAAGAGAGAAAGGAGAGAGAAAGAGACAAGAGAGAGGGATAAGTAAAATGGAGAATGGAGAGGCAAAGAAAAGGAAGAGACAGAGAGAGAGAAGAAGGGGGAGGCGGAGAGAAAAGGGAGAGAGAAGGGAGAGATACAGCGAGTAACAAGGGAGAGAGAGAGAGAGAGAGAAAAGAGAATGGAGAGGGCAAAGAGAGAAAAGGAGAAGACACACACACAAAAGGTGGAGACGGAGAGAAAGAGAGAAAATGGAGAGAGAAGGAAGAGAGAGCACAAGGCAGAGACAGAGAGAAGGGAAAGAGAGAAAAAGTGTGAGAAAGAAGAACGAGGGAGAGATAGAGAGACAGAGAGAGAAAGAAGGGAGAGAGAAAGAAAGTGAGAAAGGGGAGTGACAAAGAGAAGAGAATGAAGAGGCAAAAAGAGAAAAGGGACACACACAGAGAGGAGAGAGACGGTGAGAAAGAGAAACAAGGGAGAGGGACAAAGTTCGAGAAAGATAAGAAAGAGACAGAGGAAAAAAGAGAAAGAGAGAAACAGACACAGAGAGAAGCGAAGGAGCATGAAAGAGTTGGAGCAAAACTAAAACTGTGGTTCAGAATCTGGAGGGCGACACCAGAGGATGCAGAGGGTCAAATTATAAACGTCATTATTGCAATGTAGTTTATTAGTAAAATGCACAAATATATGACTGAAATAAATAAAGGAATAAAACTACAAAAGGCCAAGATTTTAAACATGATCTGACAAGTTAGAAGTGGATTTTACTGACCTTTAATGTTGTTTAAAATGATCTTAGAAAAAAACAAATATAGATGTTTTACTACGTCTATTCCAAACAAGTCCATCACAGTAAACAAAAGTACTGTTTGACATTAAGACAGGTGTGAACGCTTCAGTCCTTGTGCCGTAAAAACAGATCCAAACCCTGACGTTGCGTTATAGCGGCTCACTGAACGACTCTCTTGAAGCGGCTCCTCTGCACGGCTCTGGTTCTCCTCTGTCTGTCTGCGATGGAGCTGCTGAAGGACTGTTTGAGAGCGGGCAGGATCAGAGGCGACGGGACGGCTTCAGAACTGGTCACGGAAGAGAGAAAGAGATGAGAATACTGTGACGAACTGAGGCTGTGTGCACTTTTGTCCTTTGTCCAAGAGAGAGAGCAAAACGTAACAAAAAGTTCATCTATCTGAGTAAATCTGGCTCTGAAAGGCTTGTCATCTGCTCACTTAGATGTATAACTAAATATTAGATGAATATAGGTAATTTCCCCGCAGTAATGTGAGCTGTAGTGTTACTTTCTGTCATGTGGTTCCATCAAAGTCTTAGACCTTTGTTATTTTGTAAATAACGGGAGATAACAGTGACATACGTTGTGTGATCAGAGGTCTCCAGAGGTGGTAAGTAAGTAGTTTTTTAGTATTTTTACCCAACTCTTAAAGGTGCATTGCGTAAGTTAAAATGCTCAATATTACAATATATCCTCCTTCACTGGTTTATTGTCATTATTTGTATTTGTTTTGCAAAAGCTCTCGGTTTTATACAGTGGACGAAAGTTGTAAAGACTGTTTAATAAAAAAATTAAATAAATAATCAGTGGTAAATACTGCCATCTAGCTTCTGAACCCCCACAACACAGAAGAATTATCAAAAAAACTACAGCACCGGCCTGAGGCCGACCAGCGAGCAGCACTCAGACTCGGACATGTTTTTGAGAAAGAATTCTGTGCTGGAGATCAATAAGACATTCATCTGGCGATTATTTCATTAGAAGGTCAGACTCTTAGGCCTGTCAAAGTGCATCCATATTAGTCTCAGCTTTAGTAGCTTAGCCTTAGCTGTTTTCTTGGTAAGGTTTGTGCTTTATTAGAGTAATAAATTGCCATTGAGCCTTTAGTTTATGAGATACAGTAATTTATCTGAAGATGGAGGATGGTGCAGTGGCACAAAACGTCAAAGATGGCGCCGTAGTTCAAAACCTTTGCCACTTACGCCATGCACCTTTAAGTACTAAAGTAGTTTTTTTTTGAGTATCTGGTGACTTTTTACTTTTCCTTCTTACATTTTTCAATAAGTATCTGTTCTTTCTACTCCCTACATTTTGAGATCAACCCATTTCACTTTCAAAGACACTACACATCAACATTTTGATTGTACTTTTTGCTTTTTTACTTAAGTAATTTTACAATGTTGTACTTTTGTACTTTTACTCCCAGTCACTGAGTTTCAGCTCTACTTTTACTTTTACCTGAGTTGTTTTTATTCAAGTAACTATATTTTTACGTGAGTAGTACATGTGCCATCTGTGCTGCTCTTCTCCTGTTACTTTCATATATTTTTCCCTAATATTTGTCTCGTTATTGATCTCACACATGCTGTTTGTTGTGATTCTGCGTCTCAGTGTGGATCACGTCAGTGTTCACTTCCTGGTTTTGTTTCATCTCAGTCCTTTGCGTTCACAAAACAAACGAACCGCTCTAGAGCACGATTCAACCGAGTCGATACATGACCTCTCCAACCGAACCAGATTTGACATTTTGGACCGAATCAGAGTTTCTTTCGTGTCATATTTATCCAGGCAAACAAATCCTGATCCCAGTTAAAAGTGTATTGTGTGTGCAGCCTTACTTCGGGCTTGTCACAATATCTAGATGTATTTTTTTTTACATTAGTATTCTTAAGGTAAAGTTCTAGAATAATTTAACGTTAATGATAAATGATAACAAATAATTACTTACGTTTTTTCTGGAAATGTTTGAAGACCAAGCTTTGGTAACTTCTCTGTTTCAGAAAACCTCCTGCAAAAAAAAACAAACAAGCTTCAGTAAGTGACACTTGTAATAAAACAGTAAACGTGTAAACTGACCTGGTTCCATCTGCGAGGTACGTCTTAGTGAGGATGTAGTTTTCTGGAGTGATTTTCTTACTGAAGACGATATCTCTGAGCAAAGCTTTCACACGTATGAGCTGCAAGAGACCAGAAGAAGAATCAGACCAGAACAAGAATCAGACCAGATCAAGAATCAGACCAGAACAAGAATCAGACCAGATCAAGAATCAGACCAAAACAAGAATCAGACCAGAAAAAGAATCAGACCAGAAAAAGAATCAGACCAGAACAAAAATCAGACCAGAACAAGAATCAGACCAGATCAAGAATCAGACCAGAACCAGAATCAGACCAAAAGAAGAATCAGACCAGATCAAGAATCAGACCAGATCAAGAATCAGACCAGAACAAGAATCAGACCAGAACAAAATCAAACCAGAACCAGAATCAGACCAAAAGAAGAATCAGACCAGAACAAAAATCAGACCAGAACCAGAATCAGACCAAAAGAAGAATCAGACCAGACCAAGAATCAGACCAGAACAAGAATCAGACTAAAAGAAGAATCAGACCAGATCAAGAATCAGACCAGAACAAGAATCAGACCAGAACAAGAATCAGACCAGAACAAGAATCAGACTAAAAGAAGAATCAGACCAGATCAAGAATCAGACCAGAACAAGAATCAGACCAGAACAAGAATCAGACCAGAACAAGAATCAGACCAGAACAAGAATCAGACAGAACAAGAATCAGACCAGATCAAGAATCAGACCAGATCAAGAATCAGACCAGATCAAGAATCAGACCAGATCAAGAATCAGACCAGAACAAAATCAGACCAGAACCAGAATCAGACCAGACCAAGAATCAGACCAGAACAAGAATCAGACCAAAAAGAATCAGACCAGACCAAGAATCAACCAGAACAAGAATCAGACCAGAACAAGAATCAGACCAGACCAAGAATCAGACCAGAACAAGAATCAGACCAGATCAAGAATCAGACCAGAACAAGAATCAGACCAGAACAAGAATCAGACCAGAACAAAAATCAGACCAGATCAAGAATCAGACCATAACAAGAATAAGACCAAAACAAGAATCAGACCAGATCAAGAATCAGACCAGAACAAGAATCAGACCAGAACAAGAATCAGACCAGATCAAGAATCAGACCAGAAACAAGAATCAGACCAGAACAAGAATCAGACCAGATCAAGAATCAGACCAGAACAAGAATCAGACCAGATCAAGAATCAGACCAGAACAAGAATCAGACCAGAACAAGAATCAGACCAGATCAAGAATCAGACCAAAACAAGAATCAGACCAGAACAAGAATCAGTGAGAAGTGAGAAGAGTAAAATTGCAGACTCAGAGGACTTGCAAAAGTACAACAGCCTGTCCATGATGACTATGAGCTTTTTTATAAAAGTCACATAACGGAAACCAATTCTATTAGAGTCAGTATAGTATAAATAAATAAAGATGACTGAAGAACAATTCATTTTTCCTATCTGGCCCTACCTAAATCGAACTGAAATGTGTTGAGCTTTACGAGACGACAAGTTTAAATCTAAAGACCAAGACCTGCTGCCTTGGCTTTTCACGCTGAACCAATCCCAAAGTTTCAGGAAAAACGTGGCCTGGCGCGCGAGTTGAAAAAGGCTGGTGACCACTGCTTTAGCTCAACTTTAGAAGAAGTGAGTGTGTGTGTGTTTGCTTTCTGTCATGGAGCAGGACAGAGCAGGTGAGAGGAGACGGCTACGTCAGCTAGTGGCCAGTTCCAGGTGGATAAATTATCACGGGACAGCTCTTAGAATCTTAGAATAAGTGGGATAAAAAACTTACCAGCAGAGAAGGAAAGGTTGAACTAACATTGTGACTGACTCCACAACAAGTAGGCGTGGCTGCAGCTCTGATTTAATGAGTGTCATACTTGTATGTTAATTTTCTAACGATTATAGGTATAGACTAGATATAAGATTTTTTTAGTACCGACTGCTGTACAAACCTGTACTTTTTTTTACCTATTATGAAGAGTACTTTTTTACTATAAGTAAAGTAATCCAGTTTTAACGTGGCCATACCAGCATGCCAAAGCTTGTTGGGCCTAGGCAGTACTTGGATGGGAGACTACTGGGGGAACTTCAGGTGCCACAGTGGGACAAACAGAGGTGAAAATTGTGATGAATGGTTGGTGGTGGTCGAAGGTGCAGATAGCGCAAAATGACAACCTCGCTTCTGTCAGTCTGCCCCAGGACAGCCATGGACAACAGTAGCTTATCACTACCCAGTGTGGAATGGATAATGAATAAGGTGAAGTGTCTTTGGGTGTCTTGAAAAGTGCTTGTGTCATAGCGTCCACACTTGGTATAAAAAAGCAGGTGGTGCTGTCTCTAAAACAAACCCCCAGCTGGTGTGAGAGCCACGTTAAAGTTCTGGTTAAAGCACAGACTTGACTGACCTCCTGAGACTGGATGCTGTTGGCGTTGTAGAGCTGTCGGATGATGACCTCACACTCGTGCAGCGTGGGTGGGCGTGGCGGGTGGCGGGGCTACTGTGGATGCGCAGAGGCTGTAGTGATGTGATGAGACCTCCCTTCAGCTCCGGACCTGCTGCGTCTGCGCACTCCGACAGGCTTCAACACAAACCGGGACACAGAGAGTTAAAAGGTGATATTCAAGTGACAACAAGCATTCTACAGGCCAACACCAATGAACTCTTTCCCTGCCAATGCCGTTAATTGATAGAGGGCTCTCTGAGGCACGTGCTGACTTTCTCTACAGTCAAAACCTAATGCAGTTTCACAGATTCACCTGCAGCTTTGTTTTATGTGATCAGCTGCTCCTGGAGGCTGTTTTCTTTTCAAACAGATTACAGACAAACACCTTGAATTAAAAACACAGTTGAGTAAGTTTAGAGCAGATATTTGATCTTTAAAATGAAGAAAAGAAGATTCTACTGGACTAGGACTCTGAGGAGAACGGCACATGCAGCGAGTCTAGAAACTTCCTCTTCTGGAAGTCAAACTACTGGATTTATTCATGTTTGGAGGGTTCAATATAATCTATGTTCCATGAAAGAGGCTGAATCTACAGAATCTGCATCAGAATGTAGAAAAGTGCTGCTGCCTTCTCATCTGTAACAGCTTTAATTGGTTTAAAGATGAAAAAACACTTGTCCTCATTTTTTTTTGTGGTCGTTACCTGTTTGTTTGCTGGTGCAGTGGTTTGTAGATGTGTGGTCGTTACCTGTTTGTTTGTTTTCTGTGCTGTGGTTTGTAGATGTGCGTCGTTACCTGTTTGTTTGCCGGTGCAGTGGTTTGTAGATGTGCGTCGTTACTGTTTGTTTGCCGGTGCAGTGGTTTGTAGATGTGCGGTCGTTACCTGTTTGTTTGCCGGTGCAGTGGTTTGTAGATGTGCGGTCGTTACCTGTTTGTTTGCTGGTGCAGTGGTTTGTAGATGTCGGTCGTTACCTGTTTGTTTGCTGGTGCAGTGGTTTGTAGATGTGTGGTCGTTACCTGTTTGTTTGCTGGTGCAGTGGTTGTAATTGTTTTGTTTGCTGGTGCGGTGGTTGTAGATGTGCGGTCGTTACCTGTTTGTTTGCTGGTGCAGTGGTTTGTAGATGTGCGGTCGTTACATCTTTGTTTGCTGGTGCGGTGGTTTGTAGATGTGCGGTCGCTACCTGTTTGTTTGCTGGTGCAGTGGTTTGTAGATGTGTTTGTTTGCTGGTGCAATGGTTTGTAGATGTGCGGTCGTTACCTGTTTGTTGCTGGTGCAGTGGTTTGTAGATGGGCGGTCGTTACATCTTTGTTTGCTGGTGCAGTGGTTTGTAGATGTGCGGTCGCTACTGTTTGTTTGCTGGTGCAGTGGTTTGTAGATGTGTTTGTTTGCTGGTGCAGTGGTTTGTAGATGGTTTTGTTTGCTGGTGCGGTGGTTTGTAGATGAAGCGGTCGTTACCTGTTTGTTTGCCGGTGCAGTGGTTGTAGATGTGCGGTCGTTACATCTTTGTTTGCTGGTGCGGTGGTTTGTAGATGTGCGGTCGTTACTGTTTGTTGCTGGTGCAGTGGTTTGTAGATGTGCGGTCGTTACCTGTTTGTTTGCTGGTGCAGTGGTTTGTAGATGTGCGGTCGTTACATCTTTGTTTGCTGGTGCAGTGGTTTGTAGATGTGTTTGTTTGCTGGTGCGTGGTTTGTAGATGTGTGGTCGTTACTGTTGTTTGCTGGTGCGTGGTTTGTAGATGTGCGTCGTTACCTGTTTGTTGCTGGTGCAGTGGTCTTGTGTCCTGCAGCTGTTCCTCCAGATACAGTCCTCCGGTTCGAGCGTCGCTTCCCTGAGTCGGAGGTCTGATGCCTCGGCGACTCGTAGGTAAACCTGCAGTTACACATAACCAGAGCTGTCACTAATCATTAATTCAAATTTAACCCTCAGCAAGTGTAGAGTGAGTGCTGGATTTCTTTGTTCCACTGTTACTGTAGATTTATTAATGCATCCTCCCACTCTTAGTATGTCCTCTGCAAGGATTGGATCAAGTTTGTGGAGACTGTTTTTTGAGCTCAAACCTAATCCATTTTTGAGAAGATTAAGTTCTTGGCTGAAATATCTCTTTTGCTCAAACTGAATCAGCAACCAAAAAACCTTTATTGTTTTTGATAAAGAATTTGAAGGGTACATCAATCGATTGCAAATCGATTGTTGCATTGTGTACAGGCGAAAATGCTCCACAATTAACTCCTGGCTGCAGTGCTAACTTTAAAGAAGTTTGCCCAACGTGGTGCATACACCAAGTCGGCTTTCCTAGCTGCCACACATGACTTATATTGAGCCTCTGCTGCTTATGTACTGCTTTGGCTCTGGTCCTCTTCATCGCCCATGTTAGATTCATTTCAGTTTTACAACTTCAATCAGTTTTTTTTCTGCAAAGCACTTTTGCTCTTTGATGCAATCGTCAATCCAGAAAAAGCGATGATCTTATTCCATTTGAGCTTCTTGAATGTCTTGTAACTTGAAGTGGCCGTTGTTTAGAAGGTTTGTAACCTCAAATCCCACATTAAGCCCTTGCGGAGTCAAATAACTTTGTCTTGTCTTTTATTCAACCAAAAATATTCTTGTGGTTGACTCATCTTTTTCTTTTGGATATATTTGTTACAAGACAGTTTCTCCTTATCAAGATTAACACCACAGAATTTTTCATTCTCATTCATTCTCAATCAGAGCCCAAAGAGCCGCTCTGAGTTTTTAAAGAGCCTTGAGCCGCAGGTTGCAGACCCCTGAGATAACAAAACAAAACCCAGTCTTGTAATATGATCATTTAGAATGTTTATCGGTAAAATATAGGGCTGAGTGATACTGACTAAATTAATTCTCCAGCCTTCAGTAAGAGATTAATCATGGCGGCTTTAAAATACCAACTTTCAACACTTACAACATTCACAGCACTCACAACTCCTCAGCTTTCAGTTAATCCTCTGGTGTAGTTTGTGATTTGTGCAGGACTTACCTTTGCCGCTGACAGTGGGCGAGTCCATGATCAGCTTGTACTGCAGCTCTGCAAACATCCATAAGACAGAGGCATATAGACTGTCATCAGATGCATCGGCTGTAACGTATCTCCTGCACGTACAGACGGAGCTGACAGAGACTGAAGCGGCGCTGAAGATACTGTTGAGATCAGCTGTGTGAAGCTGCAGACCTGGAGGCACAGCGATCTCACACCAGCTGCAGTTTCACATTAATGAACTTACCAATATAAATATGCAACTTGTAGATTATTATTGTACATTATGTCCATTGGAAAACACCAAATTGATCTTAAACAGCTATAAAGGTGAACAGGTCCACTGATTTCTTGTTTAAAATGACAGAACTAATGAGCACACCTCTTTTTAGAAATTATCCCTGCTTCTTCACTCTAAAGTTTAACTGTGACAAGCAGCAGATTTTAGCTTTTTACCGTTGGAAAGTTGTCAAATCAGGGTTAATGCTCAATTTCCAGAATGAAATTTAAGACCTTTTAAGGCCTTTTTAAGACCTTATATTAGGGCTGGGTATTATGACCAAAAAATAAAATATCATTTTTATGTTCATTTTGGACGATTTGATTTTAATGGATTTTATTCAAGATCATCGATGCTGCTTATTATGAGCTCATATTTGAAAGCATCTACAACGGATGAGCCAATTAACTGATTTCATATTAAAACTGGGGATTCCAGGAAATTTTGCTGGATCTCTGATATCGGTTTAGCCGATATCATGGTTGTGCCTTTAAATTGACATAGTAAGACTAATTTACTGTCTGACAAACAAAACAAAACAAAAAAACTCAAGTGTGATGTTGGTTGTGTAAAAGAAATGGGAAAATTGTGTTGTTGAATTAAAGTGATCTCTGTATAACAATGCACTAACCGAAAAGAAATGGTATTACAATGGAATGTTAGGATGGCATTCACAGATATCTACTGTATGTAGTAGTTATGTCTAACGGGGGTGAGAGTAAATAAGTATTTTTACTTCTTCATCAGCTCTTTGTTATGGTCATAGTACTATGCTTGCTTGCTTGAAATAAATCTTTTCATTCATTCATGTTGATCCAGAACATCTCATAATGCTTGACATTTTATTCAGTTAAGCTGTTACGTTGTCACTTCCACTTTAAAGAACAGTTGCATAACACTATTTGGCCAAATTTGTTTTGATAAGAAAAAAAGCTATTTTCAGTCCTTCACTAGTATCGGTTGATATCGAGTATCTGCAGATGCTTAAAGCCAAAGTATCGGAATTGGTATTGGAACTGAAAAAGCTGGATCGGTGCTACTGCATCTAGGTTTTAGCATTTGCATCTATTAGGCCGTATTGACTGCACGCCTTAGAAAAATAAATAAAACGTACACAAAAGTGTGGTAAAGCGTGTGGCGCACAAGAAGCTGATGCTAAAGTCAGAGTTTTTAAGCGTTGTATCTGTTACTGTGCAGTGAGTTTACCTTAAAACTGGCTGGTTTGTAAGTGACATGTGCCTTCGCTTTTGCCAAAATAGTTCTTGTTTAGTTGTGAGGTGATTCATGTTATATTTTGAGCTCTTACAAAAGGAAATGTAATAGTTTCCACTGACTCATTCATTTTTGCAGATATTTAAACTCGAGTCCTGTGATGTCTCTTTGTGTTTGGAGTGTTTGATGAAACCCTGATTGTGACGCTGCAGGTTGTGATTGGTGCCTCCGGGTTTACAGTTTCATGTGGCCTGTACCGGTGCAGCGCCAGAGGAAAGCGACACCGCCTCCCGCAGAGACACCACTCACCTTTCATTTTCCTCTGCCACGCGACCACCCGCTCAGATAAAATGTCTCCTGCTTTTCAGCGCCTTGGCGGGAGGAAGACAGAGTTTGTCTAAGTGTGTGGACAGGAAACACATCTATTTTTAATACAGATCTGCCTCTTAGAATGAGAAGGTTTAGATGATCATTTTTGTTCAAATAGGGTTATGTTTTTGTTCCTTTGTCACTTTTGTAAAACTACAGTATATTATCATTTTATACAGTTTAGATTTCCCTCACAATGGACCTAGGACTAGAGCAGTGCAACATGACTTAAATTAGGGCTGTAGTTCTTCAGTAGTTTAGCCAAAATTAGGGTTAAGGTTAGGTTCATTAGATTTGTATAGAACTGTGACAAATAGAAGGTGTTCTCATTTTTATTGCGATTTATATGTTTTACCTGTACTTGTACTTGTACTACCTGGCTGAACTGATCCTGAGTTTCTTTTACCCAGTGATAAACCCAGACATAAGCCTCGCTGGATAAGATGTACAGTACTATGAAACAAGTTAACCTCAGTGTTATTAATGAGGCGGAAAGAGCGGGGTTAGAGCCAACTGACCAATCAGAACAATGGAGCTGTCAGTTATGATGACAAAAGATACAGGAATTATAGGGGCACTGTGTAAGACAAAAAAAATAAATAAAGTGATCCAAGTAATGTCCACTTCTGAACACCAGGGGGAGCATATCCAGTGCAGTTTGCCTAATAGTGACATCTAGCGTCAATATTCACATTCCGGCCCGTAATAAAACATTTCAAATACGTATAAATGTATCACAGTTGATGTGGAGTGGTTAACAGTGCTCTTTTAAGTATTCATGTTGTAAAGAATAAATATAATTTAAATGTTTGTGGACTATAAGTGATAATTAAAATTCCTCTCAATATTACACAGTGCCCCTTTAAAATATAAAATCTAAGCCAAAGAAAGCACGCTGCAGCTTCAAATGGAGTCTGTGTTTAAGAGCTAATCACAGACACTAGGGATGGGACGAGACAGAATTTTCACGAGATGGAGACGAGACAAGATTTTTATATCATTTGTATTAAATGTTTCAATTTAGAATTTAAACAAGGCAAAGTACAAAATTTGATTTGTATTATTTATTATTGTTAGTTTATATTCTTTTAGTTTAGCTTTACCTTTCATTATGTGTATCACCTTGGATTTTTATTATTTGAACGATGAGAGTTTTGACTGAAATTGATCCGCCCCCCGTGTGTAGCTCAGACTCCGCCCCCTTTCTCCTGCTTCACAGTGCTGCCGCTGCTGACAGGGACCAGACGCACACAGATGAGGAGACTTTCGTACTTTTTACAGTTATTGATGATATAGGCCAAAATATCTCTTTGTGGATCTGATTTAAACTATGTTTAAGTGTGAAAAACACCGCGCTGTTCCCGGGATGTCCGCGTGTATATTTGACGATTATATATTTTTCGTGCTAACTTTTACAATGTTTAGGACTAATTATCTCTGTCAATATTGGTCCTATCTTTATGAAATAAAAACTGAGACAGAGTTTAGACAATTTTCTGTCAGAATAAGTCTGCTACAAGTCTGTGTGTGGAGGAGAATATTTACTACAGCTGCTCAAAGATACAAAACTTAATTTCATGACCATGGAAAAATCTCACGAGACAGTTCAGTATGTGTGCGCACAGTATCGTGACAGTTTGATCTCGCGGCACGAGATCTCGTCCCATCCCTAACAGACACAGAAGTTGCTTGAATATCATGCACTGATATAGTACACTAAAGGACAAATGCACACACAGTGCAAAACTTGCATAAAAATACTATCACTTAATAATATAGGCTATTTTAATAAACACTATGAGCGTTTTGCATTTAACATGTAATATCTCCATTGGTTAACTGAAAATCCTACTGATGTGTGACTTTACATGCTAGAAGTTATATGCACACACTTTTAGCCTCATTCTTACATTTCCATAAAGCACTATGTCTTATATACGGTCCATTTGCTCTCACTCACACATGTAAATGAGTCCCAGGACTGAACGTGTCTGCACCGTTCACACCTCAAGGCAACATGGGAATACATTATATACATTAGTTATTATAATGTCCTCATCAACAGACTCAAAAACATGTTTAAGAAGTTCAACTCTGTGTTTCCTAAAGTCTGTGATAAATGTGAGAGAAGCTAAAGTCTAAAGCCTGGAAGCTCATTTTGTACGTAATCTTTAGTTGTAACAATGATAATAAATCCAGTTCTGATTCTGATTCATTCTTATGTTGTTAGTTATTATCAGCTATTTCAGTAATGGATTAGTCAGGATTTACAGAAGCTTTTGGACTCGTATGTCCTATTCACACGGCATAATATTTACCTCATTTGTAATATAATATAAGTTTCTACTCTCGTGTGAATTGTCCACGTCTGTAAAAATGTCTGTAAAGGTTCCCCGAATTATACCTAATTCATCAAACTCAGAAGTCCTGATGTAATTCTAAAGCCGTGTGAATGTTTGTGTTTTCAATCCGTGATAAATAAATTAATGATGACTCTGCAGCTTAATTTATCTTCAAATTTGAACAAAATTATTATTACTATTTTTACAGATAATTCTCAAATGAAATTGTAGTTTTTCTTCAATTAAAAAGCTAAAGATAAACTACCATTAAAAAAAAAACAACCTCGTTGTTATAGCAATGAAAGGTCGAGAAGATGGATGTGGAAGTTTGGATATGGACGAACTTTATCACCAAAAATATATTAAAGAGTGACTACCGCTGTTTCCTAAGAAATTTGATGGTGTGGATGTGTTTCTGACCGACAATCAATACAACGTGAAAACGCTAATTTCATGAATTAGGTAAAAGGTTGTTTGTTTCTATAAAACACCTGTCGCCATTTCCGGAGAGTCTGCAAAAACACAAAAATGACAGACATCGCATATCCCGTGTGAAAGCCTGTAAAAACACTCAAACATCTTGGGGTAGGCCTAATTTAAAGTTTACAGACGTCCAAGGTAAATATGATGTGCGAATAGGACATTAGAGGATAAAATGCCCTTGATCTATATTGACATGACTTTCATGTGTTTTTGCCACTCACTGCTAACAATTAGAATCCTGTTTCATCATCTGGATAACCTCCACAAAAACTAAGCCTAAAAAGCAGTGTTGTTCACCTTTATTCTCCCGGCGGAGGTGCTCGATCTCTTGTGGAGCTTGGCCAGCGTGTCCTGGTGCTGCTGCTGGAGGAAGTGCACGTTTCTCTGCAGAGAGGCGACGCGGGGGTCCGGGTCTGCGTGGTCCTCCTCCTCCTGCTGCTGCTGCGGCCTCACCTGCTGCTCTGTGTCCGCCTGAGGGAGCGTGTGGAGCGGCTGGACCCCGGGAGCAGCACACCGAAGCACCGGGAAACAGCTGCTTCTGCCCAGGCTCCCGATGCGGCTCCAGTGCGGCAAATGTCTCACCGGAGGAAGGTTGACGTCGCCGCTGCTGCTGGACATTTTACTTTCTGTTGTTGGCGCCAAACCATTCCGGATATACGACTTTTCTGACCGGGAATAAAAGCTAATGCGTGACAGAACGTGCTAAGCTAACTGCACGTACTGTATTGAAAGTTTAACTGTTATATTTAGCGTTATTTATGAATTTGTAAGTTTGTTCCGTGAGCCTGACCAGACAAACGCGGTTTCCCTGGCAACCACCTGTTCACATACGAAGACCCGCCCACCCAGGAGGAGTGGAACATTGACTGACTGACAGGTGCATCGACCAATCAGAGACTGAAGTTTTCAGTTGATCTAATGTTAAACCAATGGAGATTTAAAAATGCTAAATACTGAAGTTAGCGTTGATTAAAACATATTCTGACACCAAAGAGTGATAGATATATTTACCAGTAGTAATTAAGGAGTTTATCGGGTTCTGTTGTTTGCTTTTTCATTGTTTTGGCTAAGGTATTCCTATGAAAGTTTAGCAAGACAGCAACAAACATGGCGGATCTGCCATTATTTCCACAATAACCGTTGTTGTTGTTGTTGTTTTTGCTTCCCGAGCTTTGTAAGCTTTTACCTGGAGCTCATATAGTTCGTTTATCGTTTCAGTTTGGGTATTTACTTCTATTTGCTACTTCCAACTGTTGCATCAGAGAAAAATATAAATTTAACATTGGAAAAGACATAATACTGTATATGCTCCAACCCAATCAGTGTGATCTGATAAAGCTAGTCAATCTTCAGTTCAGCTGGTGTAAGAAGTAACTAGAAAAAACAAATAGTTCCTTACGAACATCAGCAGGGATTTTTTTAGTGGGTTAAAATACTAAGATGTCATGTTAAAAACTGAACCTTTAAAATCAAAGAGTAAATCCCAGTGCATTATCAAAATAGAAAACTTGCATCTTTTTTTAATGGTTAGTTTATTGTCCTGAAAAACCTCTAGGCCTATAAGTTGTCTTTAATATGCAAGCTTTATCTCCACAAACCTGACTCGTTCTTGGCTTATTTGAAGATGTTCTGTCAGATTCTTGTGTCATACTAAATCAGCAACTTTGCCTTATTGTCTCAGTGAAACATGACGGGGTTAAACAAAAAGGAAGGAAACTAGAAGTTTCAGTTTCACGTCTCTGTTTTGTTTTTCACCTGCAGTGTCAGACTTTATGACACTTTTTCACACCAGAATTTGCTGTGGTGTTATAGCCTAATTGTGATTGTATTCATTGAAGCTTTACATTCAAAGAGGCTGCATGAGCATGAGCCTTTAGGCTGAAGAGATGAAACGGTCTACTTTTGGCTGCAAACATTTAAAGCTGCAGTTTAGTGCATTTAGAGAAAAACACACATTTTGAGGCAGAATATTGTATTATTTAAACTTCTTTTTTTGCCTATGTTTATACAATCATTACTAAAACCATTTTAATTTTTTGCTTTTTGAATAGGCTACAAATCATACAAGATAAATCAATATGAAGGATATTTTTATACAGATCGCCCAGCCCTAACCATAATAGTGCGTTCACACCGGACAACGTCTTTGCGTCCATTTTCAATGTGAAGTCAATGTAAACCTGCGTCTTGAGCGTTCAAGCGTATTTGCGGTGCGTATCGGCGTCTAGGGCGTCTGTTGACGCTCGTTTCTGCGTCTGCGGATTGGAAACTCAAACCTGAGGCAGACGCAACTTCGCTCGAATCTGCGGCCGCCACTCGAGTTGGGAAAATCCATCTTCAGATGCGTTGGAAGGCATCAGCCAATCAGACTCCACTCCTGTGACACTTGACACGTTGTTCTCCTCTCACATCAAGAGGAAAGGACGACTGTTTACTGAAGTCTTTTAATCACTTTTTTAACAAAAGGTCGCTCGTTTGGATGCTGTTTTCAAAGGCTTGGTTGTTCAACACAAGACATAATCTGGACTGACAACGCCTCACATGAATCTGTTAAAAATACTTGTTTCCGTGTTGAAACCACTACTATACGACGTGACACTGAAGCACAGAGACAGCAAAAGGACACTGCCTGGAGGAGGAGAAAGTTGTGCGATCGGGTTAGCTACGTTTTATAAATGCAACAAGTCTCTCTCTCTCTCCCTCCTTCTCTCAGTGATCCGTCTACGAGCAAGACAAAGCCTTTACAAACAAGCGGGAATGCAAAGAAGATAAAAATACGCTTTAATGCTAGAATTTAGACGCTTGAACGCTGTCCGGTCTGAACGCAGCATAAAACACAGCAGCACTAGTCTGTCTTTACCTTAACAGAGATGTATTTCTGCTTATACCAGGAAGTTAAAATGAACAAAGACAAAACACCACAGCTTCTTGCTTCAGGTTTTTATTGCAACTCTCAGTCACACAGTAATATTAGACCTCACGCAGAATCTATGAAACACTGTGTCGAGGAAGAGACACACTTCAACGGCCTTCGTCACGAGGCACCGAGTCGATCAGAGCGCACTCTCTTTGGAAATGTAGTGGAATGAATCGAACCCAAAGCTCAGTATGTACAAGGACAGCAATAAGTTAATTTACAATATTTACAAGTCAAACAGAGCCGGGAGAAATTAAATATAAAAACATTCGTGGCAAACATACATCGGCGACAGAAGGAGATGTGTGAATGTATGGGTTTGCGTCTGATCAAGGACACTTTTAACACTTACTTCCTACACACTTTGGGCCTCATTTATCAGTCCAGATGCTCGTATACATAAAGACATAAAGACGAGTTGCAGGTTATTTGAATAATTGGTTAGTTGGCAGCCTTAATGTGCATATGACAAGTTTTTACAATTTTTGGTAGATTCATACCTGATCATTGGTGTTGCAGATTCTCATTATTGCAAGGACATTCCTGTACAATATAGACTATTTAATCTAATAATTGAATATGGTATTTATTAGGAACACAGGTGCAGACACATGTTCCATAACTGGATATCGTTTTTTCGATACCAGTACTTAAACGGTACTTGCTTTTCGAGAATGGTTCCGTAACGTATCTTTTTCAAAACTATTATTTTAATTCTTTAGCAACGTTACGTGTGTCAAACTATATTTTAAAACACACTTGTAGTTTGTTTAGTTACGACTTAAAGCAAATGCGGTGCAAATGAATCAGCCGTTCCTCACAAAAGAACGACACAACATCTGCTTTTGACACTTAAACTTTTACTTGTTCATTTGCCTGGAGAAACAGGAGAAATGGAGAAGACTGGATTATTATTACCTTTTTTACTCAGACTTGTTTGGCTGCACCAGACGCGCCACATTTAGCATCATGATTTTCAACTGCAGTGATAAAGAGAAGGATGTTACGGCAAAGTTTGGAAGATGTTTTGTGTTTGCTGACATTCTTCTTATGGATCTCAAAACATAAACTTTAGACAGAAAGACTTGCACTGGAGACTGTGTTTTCAATTGAATATTATTTGTAACACTGGACTCGTTTCTTCTGTGTAAGAAGGTAAACTGTTTAGAGACTTGCAGATTGTGCAGGACGCAGTCATAAGCTCGCGCACAGTTTGCTTGGGAGAAGTAAGAAGTGAATTGAAGACATTCTTGAATGTGCGTTTTGCACATCGGTTACGTGGTGTTTTTGCAGTTTGTGTGATTGTAGAGAGCGCACATGTGGCACGTGTGGTGTTCCTCTTGCTTATTGATGCAGCAAAGCCAAAAAAATATGAAAAATTTTACAGAAAGTGTGTCATGTTTTCGGTTCCATTTTCTGAACATTTTCGGTTGGTTACAAATAGGAACAGTTTTTTTGGTGCCCAGATTCTTTCCGCAGACTTGTGCGTCCTTTACACCCACAGCTGCACTTATTAAAAGTCAGTTTACACAGGCTCATTGGTTTTAAGCTCTGTGGGACTGAACTCACATTCAGTGTACACCCGAGGTGAGTTATTCAAATAAAAGGAATATAAAGAGTAACAATTATTCCCCAAAATGTGCCCAGTCCAGATTAAAACAGGCAAAGGGCCGCATCTGGCCCCTGGGCTGCAATTTGCCCAGGTCTGCTGCAGACATACTTTTAACAAAATAAGTCTGTTCTTTATATTCTTTTTCATTCATTTTCTACCGCTTAATCCCGTTAGGGGTCGCGGGTGACTGAAGCCTATCCCGGTGACTTTGGGCCTTAGGCAGGGAACACCCTGGACAGTGGCCAACTCGTCGCAGGGTTAGACAGACAAACATTCACTCTCTCATTCACTCACTAAGGGAAATTTACAGTGATGCCCAATGAACCTAAACATGCATGTTTTTGGCGGTGGGAGGAAACCGGAGTACCCGGAGAAAACCCACGGTGACACGGGGAGAACATGCAAACTCCATCCAGAGAGATCGTGAGATGTTGATATGGTCCGACCCAGGAGTCGAACCTACGACCTCCTTATTGGGAAGCTCTAACCACTCTGCTACCGTGCACCCCCTCTTTATATTCTATTTTTCAATAAGAAAAAGCCTGTTACATTTGAGAACATTACATGGTCGCTTGTCATCATTTATGAACAGGAAGTAATTTTTCAATAAAAAAAAAGACTTCTTAAATACAATCATCTTAACCCTCTACTGCATGACTTTTTATTTTAGGAGGAAAAAATATTTCAAGATACTTTTTGAGAGCTTGTGGGTCCCTGACATTATATCAATTATAACATTTGACCCCCCACGCCCCCCCACAAAAATCTGGGTTTGTTGCCTCAGGGCAACAGTGTGCGATGAGGGTACTAAAACACCAAGGTTTTCAATACTGAATGGAATAGGAGAAAATAATCTAAAAATGTATCAGAAAAGGTTTTATTCAACATAATACTAAAATTTACCTAAAAAAGAGCCAATTTAGGAGAAATGACGTTCCCACTTGCACCTATATCTACCAGCTCAAGGAGTTGCACTATTCGCCCTGTGTAGATCTCAAAGTTATGTGGAATACCTTCAAAGCTGGCTAAAATGAGTATTTTGTATCCCCATTTCTTAGGTTTGGCTGGTAGATATTGCTTGTTCTTATTCTTTCCCTTGAAGGGAACTATCTGTTCATCCACAGCCAGCTTCTCACTCATTGGGATGGATTGCAATTTTGAAATAAGATGGTCTACCAGTGGTCAGATTTTGTAAAGTGGATCTGGACTTCCTGCAGGTATTGCCTCATTGTCGTTGAAGTGGAGAGCTTTCTTGATGGCCTCCCATCTGTTCAGACTCATGGTATCAGCTACTTGATGCACCCGAGAGGCCTTGGACCAAAACATCCGAGTGACTGGTAACCCAAACAGTGACATGTAGACTACAGTACCTATGAACTGTTCAAGTTCTTTAGTGCTGAGTTTTAAAGGTCTGCTTGGGTTGTTTAGTTTAGTTTAGTTTATTAGTTTATTTAACAGGGACAGTGTGCAAAAACATTGAAGATGCTTTGCACCAGATTTTAGCCGTAGCTAGTTTCCATCTGCAGTCCCTGAGCAGGTGAGATATACAAAATTTAACAACAACAACAACAGTCAAACCTGTAGAGCATACAGGTTTGACTGCTCTGTGATCACTGACAGGATATTTTCTGAAAAAAACATCTTGAAGTAATCTTCTGATCTCGGAAGGCTTCCTTGCCATTCAGGATAGTCGGGGAAGTTGGCATTATGGGGTGTTCTCCAGCCATTGTCTTCCTCTGGTTCAAACACCTCATCCTCATCCTCATTTTCATCCCAACACACACACACCAACACACATCTTACAGAACCCTGACTGACCCCTGACCTACACTGAGTGTCAAACCTGATTCAGGGAGCCACTCTTCTCCACTATCACTCTCGTCCTCAAGCTCACTGTCTTCACTGTCGGATGGAACTTCACTACCATGTTCATTCTTGGACCCATAAAATGTTTTTATGTCCATTTCCTACAAGCAATAATACTCATTATTCACTTCAACACATCTCTTCTTGAGCACTATTTTTCCCAACAAAAGTGCTACATCTGCATGATGTTGCCCTAGGGCAACATACCTAAAACACAGTATTAGCATAAACATACAAGTAAAAATTATATGTAAACAATCAAATGTGCATCTTGACATATTTCTGGACATTAAAATATTTTTTTGTATCAAATTATTCCAATTTAACCCAGAGAAAAGTGTTATTTATCTTACCGTTACCTAGCACTGTGTCACATGTGACTTTGCTTCCAGAAATGACTGCTTCAGACTCAGTCAAATGTGCACACCCACTTCAGCCTCTGATTTTATTGGACAGAAACATGTCTGCTAACATTATAAAAAAACAAAAATAAAAAAAAACTTAAAGGGCCAGTGTCCAAGCCAAAAAAGTGGTTTGTTGCCTAAAAGCAACACTATGCGGTAGAGGGTTAACTTTGTTTTAGTAAAATAAGCAGCTCCACCTGTCATACGCACCACCTCAAATTGAGCCTTTCTAACGTCTGTGAGACACAAATGTCAGGTTTTTGCTCCTCTTTACTTGTTTTGCGTGTGAGCAAAGGCTTGATAAATGAGGCCCTGTGTGCTTCCATTAGACATTTTCAGGAAACAAACCTCTGCACGAATCCAATTTTGAGTTGATTCCCTTTCTAAACAACTGTGTGGAATGAGGGAAAGTGACGTTATTATGCATCTGTTTGATTTGTAATGTCGTTATCAATACCAAGTCTGCGAATACAAACTGTGTCTGTGAATGAAAAAGAGAGAGAAATGTTAACTTAGAGGAATGTGCACACATACAAACACAATGGAATATCAACCAAACATTTTACAAAAGGCCACAGAGCAAATATACATCGTCTCCATAAATATTCACTTCAAACACAGCTTCATTCTGCGGACACGCCTCTGTCTTTCCTAAACTTTAAATATGATTACTCTAGCATGGCTTAATCTATCAAAACAATGACCACCTTTAGCAACTATTAAGGCAAACAAATACACTCTGCAGATGTGCGCCCAGAGTAAACACCGACACGAGTAGTTCTCACTAAAACACTCCTGCATGCATAAGAGTCTTCGTCCGTTCTGTTCACCGCAGCAGCTTCTGGGATGACACGAAACCAAACACGCAGAAAAAACAACACTGTCACCCTCAGAAGTCTGCAAATGAAACGTAGCTTATACAGTCTCCGATCGGCATTCTCACTCCTGACACACGACAGTAACGACAGAGCGACTCAAAAGGCTGGTTTCACGCTGCGGATGAAAGCTAGCTAGTGCTGGTTTGTCTCTGGTTTGTCTCTTCCATATTGCTCTTTCTCTATGGTTCCAAAATAAAAAATCACAGAGGGTGGATTTTCGGCTTCACATATGTGCAGAGGTGTTGCTACTGGACAGGCAAACCAGGCAATTGCTAGGGCCCCCCTAAGACAAAATGTCCCCCTTTGCCCCGGCACTGAGCTACACGTGCTAATTGTTTATTTGCTGCAGTTTTCATCTCAAGATGAGTGGTTGTCTTGAAAAACAAAAAATATGCTCTATTGAAACCTGTTTTTCTAAATTTTCTTTTAGAGGGATTTTCAGTTGACGTCACTTTCCGCTCTACTGCGCATGCGTTATGCAGAAAGACCCGCTCTCCGTCAGCTTACATGGGGAAACTTCTTTGAAGTAAATAAAGAAACTGGATGACAGCTAACGGTTTTAATCAGGTGTGAATCGGTATGACAGACATCTGTTTTCAGAAGCTTGAGACAGTGTTTTACGCGCCATTTTGAATGTAACTTTTAAGGGTTGTAGGTTTGAATTTCATTCACAAATGTTGATTTAGCAGCAGAACTATTGTTTTCTCACAGTGATAAACTGTAGTTAGCTGACAACGGAGCTTTTTCGACTTGTTTCCAATGTTTTTGTCTGTGAGCGGCGGCTCTTTCTGCGGGCGTGGTGCGCGCCTGCAGAAAGAGCCGTGTTGTTAAACAAAAAATCCTTCTATACCTCCTCTTATTAACATATTTTGATTCGCATATGACTATCTGTGCTATTTTGACTACTTTTTCCATTGTTTCTACAATTTAAAAAAATCTGTGCAATATTTTTGTCACAACAGTTTGTCTCTTTACTGTGTTATTCTCGGATATGAGGGTCCCCAAATATTTTTTACTTGGGGCCCCATGGTACCCTTGCAACGCCACTGGGCATCAGTGTAAATTTCAGTGTAAATTTCTCCTGTGAATGAATGAGAGAGTGAATGGTTGTCTGTCTCTAACCCTGCGTTGGCCACTGTCCAGTTAACCGGAACAAGCGGCAGAAAATCTAAACAGATATGAAGGTCTGAACAAGCAGCAGATGCACCTGTAACTTGTGTCTCCTTGGCGTCAGTTAAATATTTAATTATTTTATCGTGTTTAATTCTTCATATACAATCGATGGAACGGAAGAGACGATCCACAGTTTCTACTAGCCTAGCCGCAGCGTAAAACAAACCCATAAAACATCACTAAAAAGCTCCAAATCCTCTTTTCAATCCCATTCAAACCACTGAATACAGTACTTCAACAGTGCAAAGCTCCGGGATCAGTCCGAGTGCGTGTCCCACATTCAAATCTCACTTTATCACGAAGCTCACTAAACAAAAACACGGAACTGACAGCATCTCGTCGCCACATTCTTCCCGAAAACAGGCGTAAAAAGTGATCGCAGCGGGACAAAACTCAGTCCTTGCATCAAAGCTACATCGTTAAAATCCAGTTTTTTTTTTTTCTCATTTAAAGCACTCCAACGCAACTAAAAGAATGTCCACTTCCATCTACAAATGTAACGTAAACTTATTTTTTGGTCATTTTTAACAGGTTTTATCAGCGCGCTAAGAATGATAAATGTTTTTCCTTCACCTGAGCACAAAGCCTGGAGACAGAGAGAAGCCGTAAAGTACAATAGGTTGCGTTCACGTGACTTCATAATGTAAGAGGGGGGCCCATTTTTGCTAAAACGCCTGACGAAAATTATCTAACATTCAAATGGAAACTGTTTTTGAACCTTTGGAGCACAAACATTTGTCTGGATTCTTCGTGAAGCTGAGCCTTTGTAGTTTTAGCCTCTGATTTTTCTGACTGACTCTAGCTTTAAGTGAGAACAAGCTCTGCACAAAAGAACATCAGGTTTTAAACTTGGTCTAAAATTACTTTGGTAAATATAAGAAGCAGTAAAGCTGGAGTCAAAGTAGATTTAGTATATTTGGGGTTTGGACAATTCCTCTGCAAAAGCTGAAGCTAATTTAATTTAATAAATTAAAATGTGTTTAAAAAGGTTTGGCCAAGGGTCTGCAACCTTTCACAGCAAAAGAGCCATATTTACTCTATTCAAACCAAATCAAAGTCGGAAAGAGCTGCAACCATATTTACAAAAAAAAAAAAACAATTAAGTAAATTCAATGTTTTACAAAATAAAATATTGTGTGAATCACAAACATTATTATAAAGGCGAGACTAATTAGTTTGTTTCGAGAGAGAGAGACTCATTTGAGAGACTTATTGTTGTTAATACATTTAGAAATGATTAATTTAATTTAACTACTTATTTAACCAGGGAAGTCCCACTGAGATTCAGAATCTCTTTTCAGGGAGCCTGAGGGAAGGGTCAGAGGAGGCATTAATAGACATGTTTTAGTTGTAGGAGGAAACCTACGCAGACATTAAATAATCACTATTCACACACTAACCCAGTGGTTCCCAAAGTGTGACAAGACATCCATTAGACTTTGCTTTGGGGGTTGCGAGTTGGTTACATTGTTATTTTGTGCATCCTGGTCTGAAAAGTTTGGGAATATAAATAAATAAACCCATATTGTGAATAGAATAATAAAGAATGGTCTTGAACTTGTATTTAGAATAGTTCCTCAATCTCATTTGAATCCTAAAGAGCCACACTGATGTCTTCAAAGAGCCACATGTGGCTCTTGAGCCGCAGGTGGGAGACCCCTGGTTTAGGCAAAGCTCATTAAAAGGTCCTGTTACATTTTATAGATTTTTTAATTTTATTTGTACATTTAGAGTAAAAACTGATTCTGATCCATCCCAGAAGAGTTGATTTGACTGTAAATAAGAGGGTTCACATTGTGTTTGTTTTTTTATCTTTAACGTGTCAGGGAGCTTGAGAGTTGATTTTTAGGGCCCTCAGCATGTTTTACATGTCTAATGGAAACAATAGTTATTGAAGTTGATTTAGTGACACTTTAAAAGCCAATTTTAGGCAAAGTTCAGTCATGTTTTGATATTTTACCTCAAATGAATATTGTCTAAACCTGTTTTGTTTTGTTAGAGCCTTTTAAGGTCAAGTCCAATGTTTTCAACAGGAAAAACTGCCCACCCTCTGAACATTCTGCAACGTGAACGCAACCTATTTGTACATTTACTGAAAAACACTAAATAAAATAAGAAACTTGCACCAGCTCCACTTGATGATTCGTTTTCAGAAGAATTGTCATTTGCAATCAGAAGCACGTAGATCGTTAAAACTGGAAGAGGAGCTACACCTCTGCGACGTTTTACTTTCACTTTCAGTTTCAGAGTCTGGCGTTTCTTCACAAACACTGGTGCTTTTCGTCCGGTCCCAACGGTTCTCGGTCTGAAACGATCGACTGGTCACGTCAGACGAACCCAAAGGAACGTGTCTTGTAGAAATGATTGTTGTGTTTTGTCTGTGATGTGAGTGAGAAGAGTGAAGTCTCAAACGCAGAGTCCAGACTGGAGAGCCGTCAGACGCCGCTCGATGCATTCTTTACCTGAAAAAACAAAACACACAAAAAACATAATTTTATTGGAAACGGTTCTGTAACGGTGGTGCCAAAAGTGGGTCTAAATTGGCCCAGGAGTGGGTCGTCAGCTTTTTAATGTAATTGTGTGTTGAAAAAATAGAACAAAATCTCCTAAAACATGTTAATACAAGACAATTTAATCATTGTCTCTTCTCAAATAAACTTTATAAATGCAAAACAAGTCACAAATAGAAATCACCAGATCAAAAATGTGTGAAAGGCCCATTCCATTTAGGGCCAAAGCAGCGCTCCAAAAAGTCTGATACGGCCCTCTATTTACTGTCCAAATGTTACAAAAATATATTTTCTCTTGTTTGCAGATTTATATATATATTATATATTTAATCCTGGGTTTTTACTCTGGACATTGTGGCCAATTTAAATGTCTTAATGTTTCAGTAATGTGCTTGAACGTAGGCACTAGTTATCTTGATTTGATCAAGATTTGCTTATGAATATAGTGTATTTTTCTTGTTTCAATTCCAGTTGCATTTTTTGATTCATTTCCAGTGAGAAAATGCTGTATATTTTTTTATATATATATTTTTAGCAAAACAATCCACTTAGCTCTTGTTCTATTGGCAAATCTTATTTGAAGACAGTTATTATATCCCTAAATAAGCATAAATCTGACTTAAGCATTTATTCACTCATTATTAATTTTGTGTATGTTTCAGTTCTGATTTAATTCCACTTTAAGCCTGGTTTAGTCCCAGTTTAAATATGACTAAGGCTTGGTCTGCCGTTTCATATTGGTTAGTGGTTTAGCGCTGATTTTGTAGAGCAATAAATATTGACTGTAGCATGAGTTTTTTATCACTGGTGCAACCTCGTGTCAAAAGTGACGACGCCTTGTCACTCACCCGGATTCAGAAGCCATGTTCCTCGGTAAAATCTGGCCCTCTGGAAAATGTAGTTGAAAAGCCCAAAGCCCAGATATATTCAATACGATACTTGACCTTTTATCAAAACTCTTTGCTCGCTGCAGTGGTCAGTGACATTTGTAGTTAGTGACTTCATGCTGGAGTCAGGTGTGTCTGATCAGAAACACTTTTGCACAAGTTTCTCATTTCATCTACTACATTGTTACGTCAATTCTCGTTTGTAAACTTTGCGGTATTAAAACTAAAATAAAAATGGCTGATATATTCATGTTGTATGTTGTGTTATTGAGCTGTAGCACTCACATTTGCTGACGCTGATGATGTCGTCCTGTTCAGACAGCAGCATAGACAAACCCTCCATCAGCAGCAGAGCTTGTGATATCTGAGGATGGACGCCTCCCCCTGGTGGAACATCTCGTCCAGCGCAGCGGCCTGGACCTGCACACACACAAGTCAGGTTTCATGTTTATATTTAAATGAAGTCTACGGACGCTAGAATGGAGCTTAGGCCGAACTGATCCAAGTCAGAGTTGGTCGAGGTCTGCATTTTAAGCTAAAGGTCTACCTGTGTTTTCTTCAACTAAGACAATAGACTATTTAAGGCCTAAAGGGTCTTTCACACCAGGTCGAGGGTCGCCGTCTGAACCAGTCTGGCAACTTCTGCTGACAGGCGGCTCACGTGTGTTTGGTGTGAATGGCGCTGTCAGGGGTCAGAGGAGCGGAGCAGGTTGTGGAGGCGAGGTTTTGAAGACTTGCAGGTAGAGTCGGCGTTGCCAGTTGCCACATATGCAGCTGTTTGATTGACCCGTGGCTACTAGCGAACCAGAGAATCAGTGCGCAGGAAAATAGTGCGGAAACCAGAAAATGACGCGTACGGAAAAACTGCATTTAGCCGAGCATGGATTGTTGTTATTTACCCGGGTTCAAACGGGACGTAAGTACGGAAGAGATACTATTTGGTCCGAGGAAAACAAAGATGGAGGAGCTGCAGCTACAGCAGTACGAAGGATGGACTGTGGAGGGAAAAAGAAGTTGAGCTTAATCCGTGAGGGTAAGATCAGAGTTTGACAACTACCGCGCTCAGCTTATGTTTCGTTATTTTCGTCAACATTACATCTCGCGCATGCTTACTCGGCATTTGTTTGGCGACTGTTGGCTGCTTGGATCGTGTTTGTGTGAATACTTGTTTACATCGATGCGCCCTAAAGAGACTTGAACAGACGCTGCGTCGCTCCTCCCTACCAACAGCGACTGGGAGTTGTGTTGGTGTGAAAGACCACATGTTACTTTATGTTACATAAGATTGTACAGACTGACTTTCCAAGAAAATTTTGGACAAATGACAAATCCAGGACCGCAGCTCCAGTCCAGTGCGGTCTGGATTTGGCCAAAGCAGTGTGGATTCACATGGATTCCGGCCGCTGCGACCTCCGGGAAAAATAAACTCTCTATGGATTCTTTCCGTACACTCGCGCGACTCTCGGACCTGCCCTCGCACTACTCAGAGGTCTGTGTAGGATTGGTTTTAAGCACTTTCTAAGTCTTGCACACTCGCACTGAACTCGCACGTCCATAAACTACCCTGGTCCTCTCTGGTCGGACTCACCATCTGCACCGTGTGGCTGAACAGAAGTCTCTCTGCGGTGATGGAGCTGATCTGGTCCATGAGGCGATGTTTCCTGGAGAAGAAATGCTCCAGTCGAGTGCTGAGAGTCCGGCAGGCGCACACGCTGGTCTTGTACAGCTCGTTCAGCTTCTTCACCACTGCAAACACACACTTCCTGTTAGGACGCTGCTGCTGCTGCCATGGTAACAGGTTTTTAGTTGTTTTACCCTGTTTGACTGTGGTGGACGGGTAGAGTTTGCCCTCCTTCACTCGCTCCTTTGCCGTGTGTAAAGCAGCCGACAGCAGATCTGCACTTTTCAGATACAGAACCAGCTGCTCTGCGTAGCTACAGGAACAAAAACACAAAACACACAAACACACAGTCACATCATGTGTTCATAATCAAACACATAAATAAAGACTCATGCTTTCAACACTGTTTTTACAAAGAATTTTGTCATGTAATTTATGCATAATAAATTTACATTGTTTGTGTATTTAGAGGGATTTTCGATCAACATCACTATCAGCCCTGCTCTGCATGCTTTATGCAGAAAGAGCTGCTGTCCATCTGGTCGGCTGGGGAAACTTGTTTGATTAAAAGAACGAAACAGGACGAGAGCAGCTGTTTGGATCAGGTCTGAACTGGTCTGACAGACGTCTGTCTCCTGAAGCTTGAGACAGTGTTTTTCTCGCAGTCAAACTGAGAGAAAAACCCTAAATGTAACTATTAAAGGTGTAGAGTCGAATTTCATTCACAAATGTTGATTTAGCAGCAAAACTTTTGTTTACTCACAGGGATAACTCTTGTAGTTACTGAGAACGGTGCTTTTTTGACTTGTTTCCACTGTGTCTAGGTCGGGTGCGCACATCGCCCGTGTTGATAAACAAAAAAATCCCTTTGCATGTTCTATGTCAATCATAAGTGATGACTCCAATTGACTATTGGTATTTTTTAATAGATTGTATTTATTAAACCAGGAACCCAAGTATTAGCCCTCTATGCTTTTTGGTGCTATAGACAGGCAGGCAATCAGTAAAAAACATAAACGCCTGACTTGGGGCACAAACACATGTCTGGACTCTTTGTGAAGCTGAGCCTTTGTAGTTTTAGCCTCTGATTCTAACTGACTCAAGTTTTAAATGAGAACACGCTCTGCACAAAAGAACATCAGGTTTGAAAGTCTCACCTCCACTCTCTGCTGAGCGAGCTGATCTGATCTGCCACCAGGCTGTGCTGCTGGTGCTGACAGGGGGAGGCTGGAGAGAGGGAGGCAGGCAGGGGGGAGGCTGGAGAGAGGGAGGCAGGCAGGGGGGAGGCAGAGGGGCGTCCTGGAGCTGCGCTGGGCTGCCCCGAGTCGCTGCCACCTCCACCAGACAACGAGCGAAGTCCAGAGTGAAACGCAGGCTCTGAACTGTGTCTGTGTGCTCCTGCTGCTCTCAGGGAGAGAGAGAGAGGGAGAGAGAGAGAGAGAGAGGGGGGAGGAGAGAGAGGAGAGAGAAGAGGAGAGAGAGGAAGAGAGAGGAGAGGAGGAGAGAGGAGAGGAGGAGAGAGAGAGAGGGAGGGAGGGAGAGAGGAGGAGAGAGAGAGGGAGGGAGAGAGAGGGAGGGAGGAGAGAGAGAGAGAGGAGAGAGAAGAGAGAGGAGAGGAGAGAGAGAGAGGAGAGAGGGAGAGGAGAGAGAGAGAGGAGAGAGAGAGGGAGAGAGAGAGAGAGAAGAGAGAGGAGAGAGAGGGAGGGAGGGAGAGAGAGAGGGAGAGGAGAGGAGAGAGAGGGAGAGAAGAGAGAGAGGGAGAGAGGGAGAGGAGAGAGAGAGGAGGAGAGAGAGGAGGGAGAGAGAGAGGGGAGAGAGAGAGAGAAAGAGAGAGGGAGAGAGAGGAGAGAGAGGGAGGAGGGGAGAGGAGAGAGAGGGAGAGAGAGAGGAGAAGAGAGAGAAAGGGAGAGAGAGAGAGAGAGGAGAGAGGGAGAGAAGAGAGAGAGGAGAGAAAGAGAGAGTGGAGAGAGAGAGAGAAGACAGAGAGGGGGAGGAGAGGAGAAAGAGAGAGAGAGAAAGAGAGAGAGAGAGAGAGGGAGAGAGAGAGGAGGAGGGAAAGAGAGAGGAAGAGGAGAGAGAGAGAGAGAGAGAAAGGAGAAAGGTAGAGAAAAAAAGGAAGAGGAAAAGGAAAGAGGAGAGAGAGGGAGGGTAGTGAGGATAGAGAGGGGGCAAAGAGGAAGAAAAAAGAGATTTAGACAGAAGGAGAGAGAGAGAAAAGGAGAGCGAGAGAGAGAGAGAAAAAGAGAGAGAGGAGAGCAAGAGAGGAGAGAGATTTAGGACAAAAGGGACGAGAGAGGGAAGAAGAAGGGGGGAGAGAGAAAGGGAGAGTGTGATAGAGGAAGAGAGCGGGAGAGAGAGGAAGAATGAGAAAGAGAAAAAGAAGAAGGGGTGAGAGGGGAGAGCGAGAGAGATTTAGAGAGGAAAAGGAAAGAGGGAGAAAGAGAGAAATAGAGGGGGAGAGAGAGAAAGGACGAAAAGTGGAAAGAGAGAAGGAGAAGAGAGAGAAAGAGAGAGGAAGATAGAGAGAAAGAGGAAGAAGAAGAGAGGGAGAGAGAGAAAAGGAGGAGGTGGAGAGGGGGTGATAGGGGAGAAGAAAGAGAGAAGAGAAGAAAGGGAGAAGATAGGAAGAAAGAGAGGATGAAAGGCGAGAGAGAGAAAGAGGGAGAGATGGATGAGGAGAGAGTGAGACAGAAAGGGGAAAGAGAGGGAAGACAGGAGGAGAACAGGAGAAAGAGAGGGACAAAGAATGAGAAGGGGAGGGCAAAGGGAAAGAGAGTTTAGTGTGAGAATGTAAAACAGTTGTTTGACCAGCTCTATGTTCACATGTTTCTGCTGGTTTATAATTTTAAAAAAGCCCTGGATCAGAGACTCACCTCCATCAGCGTCTCCTCGGGCAGCTCCGGAGCCTCAAACGTGACTGGATATGTGACGCCCATGTTCGCAGAGACCGGGTCCGTGAAGCTGAAGCGAGGGCTGGACGGAGACTCAAAACCCTCCAGCAGAACGCCTGTGGGGGGTAACGTCCGGTCAGCGAGCCCCCGGAGCTGACGGAGGTCAAAGAGCCTGCACACACACACACACATAGTCTGGACTCAGTATGTATCATTTACTATGTAGACAAGATGGAAAAAACATGTCTGCCACCAGAAAAACCCAGCTTCTTTAAGTTCCAGCAGGTGTTTAACCTGGAGCCTGTGTCAGAGGCTTGTCTGTCTCATGTTGTATTTGACTCACAGAACAAGATGATTTATATGAATGAGAGCTCATTCAGAGTAAAAACAAACACCAATATGCACAAAACGGGAGAGTGGCACAGAAGAGCACGACATGAAGCGAGAACGGCACGCACAACCATGCATGTCGCACAAGGAAACAAAAAGCCTTGTCACTCCCCAGTCGGAGTCAGTCGCTGAATTGGAGTCAATCACGGTAGTTGTTAGCTTGACTATATTTTCATTGTTAAACTGCCAGAAACGGTTAAACATGTAATTTGTCAGTTGTAACTTTAGTTCGCCTCATATGAGATTAAAAAACGTCCGTTTAAAAAGTTTATTAACGTTTACTTTTGTGAAAGTCACATAAAGTCTCGTACTTTCTACACTAACGTTGGTGACCTCGAAATGTCACTGCTCCGAGCTGTTTGCTTAAGTTTATTAACAGTTAAACATTGTATTTCACAAACGTTTAGCTCATATGTAACCTAAAATAAACATATTTAAAAAGTAAATGATAAATATAGCATATTCTATGTTGTTTGACCTCGTAGGTGTTGCCGTAGTCAAACACATCAACTTTTGACTCCGACTGGGGAATCAATGCAACAATTTATTTTTATGCAATTAAAAGAAAAAGTCATCGCTCTGCGTTAACACGTTAAATTCCCAGCCCTAGTGAATACACAGAGCTGTAAAGTTGCTGTTTGCAGCCTGGTTAGAAAACCTTGGTTTGAGCATAAAGCTAAAGATAATTTCACTAAAAATAAGTTTTAAAGACTTGTAAAACTGAGTCTGTTTGATTCTATTAAGCCTTTAGGGTTACAACTTTGTTTTTATGCTTTACATTCCAGGACATTGTTTATCACACGATAAACAAAAAGAAATTGATCAAGAAAAATTTGGTGGCCCTCGATCGACCAGAGCAACAATTAAACTTTTTTTTTTTTTCTTTTTTGATAGACTGAAAATGATCACGTAATCTAGAGCTGGGCCGTTAATTACAAAATCGAGAAATTGAATTGAGTCGTCAATTATTTGGTGGTGAGTTTTGAATCAAAAGATCAAAAAACAGGCAAAAAGAAGCAGCATATTGATAAATAGTTTCAAAGATTTAAAGTTTTGTTTTGTTTGTGTTCATAAATTGTATTTTTCATTTATTTGTAAAGGTTAAACAAAATCGAATCGAAATCGATCAATTGTATTTTAACTCAGATTCCCCAGCCCTAATGTTCACACATAGCCTTTATTTATTCTTTTAATCAAAACAAACTTATTTAATGCATTGGTTAATCCCGAGCTGCTGTGTGTGGGTGACGAGTGGAACAGACCTGAGTGTTTCCTCTGGCGGACAGACTGAGGAGGAGTGCTGCCGCAGGAGGAGAACCCACAGTGAAGACGACCTGAGCAGGACTACCAGAGCTGGGACTGAAGCCTCCGGCGCCACCTGCAGGAGCTGCACAAGCACATTTCAGCACAGTTCAGCACAAACATCACAGTCTCTTTACACAGGAAATAGAATACTCACCGATAATGTCAATGGCTTTCTCCGAGCTGATGTTCTCACTGCTGCCTCTGTCGGTCACCGGAGGATTGGAGCCAAACGCAGCCATGAGCAGGACGTCCGAGAGCCGTCCCGCGCTTTGAGACCTGCACACGACGCGCACACTTACTCAAGCGCTGTTCATCCTGTGTTAGAGAGTGAAATAATGAGTCTGTACCTTCCAAAGCCCGCGGTGGTGTCATGAGTTCTGTGTGTGCAGTGGCTGGGCTGTGGCTCCGCTGGGACAGTCCTGTTGCTGGAGGGAGAGCCATCACCAAACCCTGGTGAGGAAGGTCATGAGGTTGGGGGAGCTGGTTGGTTTAGGGAACTCGAAAGAAGGGATCGCCTGTGAAGAAATACAAGAAGATATTGTAAAGTAAAGGCCTATCTTCCTTCTCCTGATTTTGAGAAAGTCATTCATGCTTTTATAACATCCAGACTTGATTATGTTTTGAACATTGTTTGAGTCGCCTCTCTCTGCACCGCCTTCAGAGAGTGCAAAGCAGCCCGATTGTTAGCGGGAACTAAAAAGTACCCACACATAACTCCTCTATTGGCTGCTCTTCGTTGGCCTCCATTAATTATTAGAATTAATCAGAGTTCCCACTCATAGCCCAAAACATTTTCCAGGACATCTACAGAATTTTACCAAAGAGAATTTTCTACATCAGCATTTTTAAGATTGTTTTGCAAGTCTAAGACAGCCCAATGTATAACACACCCAGTAACAGCCACAAAGGTCCACAGCCATAAAATGTGGACACCAAAAGGTGGGGGGTCTGGGGTCCTACCTCATGGAAATTTGACCATGAATGATCATTTTTTTCTGCATTTTGATGAATTTGGCAGGCCGACCAAGTGGACAACATACTGGTAGAATAAACAATAAAAAATAAGGTTTTAGTTAAGGTAGTATTTCACCAGTTCTGTTTCAGTGAAGAAAATTAACAGTTATTATAGGCCTGTTAGTTACAACCAAACTCTATATTGCTCAGCTTTTAGAAATGGTAATAAAAATATTGTTTTATTTTAGTTTATTTTCCATGACATTTGGCTGGTTTTCTCATTTTACATGCGTTTTCACAGACTTCCCTGTCCACACACACCTTCTCCAGCTTTTCCAGGGAAATCCTGAGGCATTCCCAGGCCAGTCGAGAGACATAGTCCCTCCAGTGTGCCCTGGGATCATCATCCCACCTCAGCTGGGTCCTCTCGACAAGGAGAAGCAGCGGCTCTACTCCGAATTCCTCGCACCCCACCCTGGAGCCAGCCTAGGGTGGGTGCTCGCATGCAAGCGCCTGGTGGCTGGGCCTTTGCCCACGGGGCCTGCCTGCATGAGCGACATGGGTCAGCAATCCTGTGGGCTCACCACCATCAGAGTTTCATGGGATAGAGTGCACAGAGGACTCGGTGGCAGTCGTAGGCAGGTGTCTCAACTAGGGATGCACCGATCCAGCTTTTTCTGTTCCGATATTGATCCCGATATTTGGCTTAACTATCTGCCGATACCCGATATCAACCGATACCAGTGAAAGTATCGGTTGACTGATTGATTTTTATAACCCTGGGATCAGGCTGCATTTGTGTAGTCCAGTGCTCCATGTGGAGATGCTCCGCTGCTCCAGATTCTTATTGCTTAAAGAAATTTACCCAAACTACCACAGCCCTTTTCTCTTCACAAATAAAGAACATGTAATCTCACTTGTGTTGTAATCAAAGGTGTGGCAGCAGCACCAAAAAGCACCTGACTATCTGTTTATCAGCTTGTCAAATTTAAACACTAAGTTGTACACAATAGTAAATGTGGTTACCCTGGATGGAGAGCCCAGGATGGTGGGGAGGGGGCTGCGCTGCATGAGTTCACTGAGCCGGGGGAGGAGTGCAGAGGTCTCACAGTCATCAGGCCGGAGGGGGGGACTGCTACTGGGTCTGAGTGCTGCTTTCGGATCTTCTGCCTCCCTCCTGCACCGGCACACTCCAGCAGACAGGGGGCGCTGTGGAGACGAGAGCCCAGGCCTGTCTGCGTCTGCTGCTGCTGCTGAGCTGTGAGCCGCAGGTCAGTGTGAGGAGGAGGAGGAGCTGCAAGAGAGGAAGAGATGTAAGAGCCAATCAGAGAGCTGCTGATCCTTTGTACTACAGCGACAGCACAATATATCTATGAAGGATTAATGTGTTTTACATAGTTTACAGTACTTTGAGAAGAAGAAGAAGAAGAAGAAGAAGAACAAGAAGAAGAAGAAGAAGAAGAAGAAGGAGGAGGAGGAGGAGAAGAAGAAGAAGGTGATAGAGAAACAGAGAACAAGGGAAGAGAGAAAAGAGTAAGGAAAGAAAGAGATAAGAGAGAAACAGAGAGAAGGGAAGAGGAGAAAAGCGAGAGAGAATGATAGAAGAAGAGAGAAAAAGAGAAGAAGAAGAGGAGAAGAAGAGGAAGAGGGAAGAGGAGAAGATAGAGAACAGAGAACAATTAAAGAGAGAAAAGAGAAAGGAAAAAAGAGAGAAAGAAGGAGAGAAGAAGAGAGAAAGAGAGGAGAGAGGAAAAAAGCGAGAGAAGGATAGAAGAAGAGAGAGGAGGAAGAGGAAGAGGGGGAAGAAGACAAAGAAGAAGAAGAAGAAAAGAAGAAGAGGAGGAGGAAGAAAGAAACAGAGAGAAGAAGGAAGGAGAGAAGGAGAGAGAGAAAGAGAGAAGAATAGAGAGAAAGAGATAGAAGAAGAGACAGGAGGAAGAAGAAAGAGAGAGAAGCAAGAGGAGAAAAAGAGAGCAAGAAGAGAGAAGGAAAGAGAGAGAGGGAGAGAAGGAGAAAGAGAAGAAGAGAGAGAAGGAGGAGGAGGAAGAAGAGATAGAGAAACAGAGAGAAGAAGGAAAAAGAGAGGAGAGAAAGAGAAGGAGGAAGAAGAGGAAGAGAGAGTGAAACAGAGAGAAGGAAAAGAGAAAAAGAGGGAGAGAAAGACAGAGAATGAGGAGGACAAAGAGAAAGTCAAGAAAGGAAGAAGAGAAAGAATTGTGTCTGTCTTTACCTTGTGGGGAGAGCTGGAAGGGCCGGGCTCCACCCAGAGAGAGGCGTCTGTTTGTGGGCAGAGCTGCTGACCGTACGGCGGCGACGGACCCTGACGACCAAAACCTAACGACGTGTTACTGCTGCAGCGACGCACCGGAGCCGACGACCTGAAGGAACAACAGAACAGCATCAAGAGTCTGTGGTTTTCCCTGTGTAGATCAATATTGATCGAAATTTCTGTTTACAATTAGTAAAATGTATAATAATATTCTATTTTGTTACAATTCAATTCTTATTACCTGAAAAAGCATATAAACAATTTTATGATGTTGTTTGTATATAACAGTCTTGAGCCAGTATGAAATGTAACGTTCAGAACAAATCCCTGTCTTTAGTTTAAATGTCTGGTTAGTGGCCTGACCGTGGAGAGCTGTCCTGTCGGGGGCACTGCAGGTTCTGCTCCATGCGCTGGTAGTTGTGGACCTGAGTCGGGACTGGGATGGGCAGAGAGTGACCCTGGTTTCCATAGTTACTGCCAAAAAGTCACTGGGCCTGTGAACGAGAGGAGCAGACACAAGATGAGCTGATACAGACTGTGTGAAGAGCACAAGCTGTGTTGTGAAAACATTTGTCTGAACATTCATCAAACAAAGGATTTTTACACGTAACACAAGTCTAACCCAATCCTTACATTCAGTAAAGTATTTTAAACTATTCTAAACTAGCTTATTAAAGGCAGGGTATTGCTTTTTAGTTGTAAATTCAAAAACAGTCTTTTCTACCAAAAAGTATATTGCATGAGCAGCAGATTGTGACAAAATCAGATCACTGTGTCCTGTCTGAATCAAAATAAAAGACATTTATTTTCTTTTAGAGCCAAACACAGCGCTCTGATTGGCTGTACTTGAGTGGTCACCTCCAGTCTCATTTTGCCGTCTTTAAAAACATGTTTTTAAGATTTTAACGCAGACAAAAATAATGTACATGGATATGACCTTGTGCTGATGGATTAATGAGAGTTAGAAACTAGTTGGAGCTTGCTTCAGGTTTTGTGATGTGAACATCAGCTATGCCACCTTTTTATGAAAACAAATGCATGTACAGCAGAGCTATTCAACATCTGGTCCAGTGACTAGATCAGGCCCTCAAACCAGTTAAGAAAAAAATCTTACAAAATATTTGTTCTGATTTGATTCTGTATTAGTAATATTACATAGTCTTGTTCTAGTTTTTTTCCACAATGTTATGCTATGTTAAAACCGATCTAAAGTTAGGCTTATTTTGTGCAACCTTAAATAAAAATGAAGACTCACAGAGGTCACAGCCAAATACTTGAGATGAATAGCTCTGCTCTACAGTAAATGTTTTTGTCACATTAAGATTCTCAAAGTTTGATTTCAGTTTCCCGTCTGACAGACGTCTGACTCCTGAAGCTGAGACAGTGTTTTTTCTGGTTTTTTCACCTGAATGTAACGTGTTTGAGACGTAAAAACACATTTCATTCACAGTTGTTGATTTAGTGACGTGCTTTTTTTTTTCCACACAGTGATAAACTCTTGTAGTTAGCTGAAACTGTACTGGCTAGTGTTGCTGCTACAGCTTGTATCAATCAGCTGCAGCTCTTTCTGCAGACCGGTGTGTGTAAATCTCTCATGTTGAACAAACGATTCCTCTGCAGATGTAACGATTTGCTAAAAACTATTCTCTAAAAGCATTTCTGTTCAGTCTGTCATGTACAATTTACTGGAGATCAACAACAATCAAACTAATGAAAAATCATTCTGGGTGCCGCATAAAATCATCTCAGGAACTGCATTTGGCCCTTGGGCCGTGAGTTTGAGACCCTTCTGCCAGTGGTTCCAAATTGGGGTCAAGACCCCTTGGGAGGTCGCGAAACAAATTTAGGGTAACTTTGAACATAAGTGGGAAATTAATCTGTTTTTAAACGAAGCATTTTGTTTGACAGATTTTGTCTGATAAACAAATAAACTACTAAAATAATGCATTCTAACTCAATTTGAATAGTTTTCAGATCTGAAGTTCTTATAGACATCTATTACATTTTGCCGTGGGGTAACAACTTGGTAAGATGGTTATTTTGGGGTCCGAGTCTGAAAAGTTTAAGACTCTTCTGCTAGACAAAGACTTTGAGCTCTGAGATTAAGACAACTTGATCCTTCTCCTCAATAATTCAATGTAATGTTACATGAACAAACTGGAACATGTCTCTTCTCACAGCTACATTGTGACAAGAAATCTATCTTAAAAGTAGAATTTTAAACTCTATGAAACAGTAAAACACAACATGTATTAATCAATTTGAAAAGACTTAATGTAAAGTGACAAGCGTTTGTACCTGACAGGGCTGGGAGATCCGCTGTACGACGGAGAGTGTGGTGGAGTTTTGCTGCACAGACCGGCCGAAGCCAGAAGAGACCTGAGGAAAAGACACGCAGACGTCTTTATAAACATTTATTACACACGACAGTTATCAAATGGCCCCGGTAAAGGTTATGGCGTTCTGTAAAAGGATCGTTACCCGCTGTTCATGAGGCTGTCCTGCAGCACTTTACTCTCACACGTCAGATCACCTGCCGCTGCAAACACAAAAGACAAATAAACGGATGAGAAAAGGGCACGAGACGCGAGTTATATCAGATTCCCCGCCTAATAAAACTCCAGGCTTCTAACCACAAATCCACTAAGAGGCAGATAAATTCGATAACGGAACATTCCCTCGCCGGCCAAATCTACTTTCTGCGTTGGGCGCGATTTGTCAGGGCCGCGTTGGTGCGCAGAAGAGTTCACAGTCACACAACAAACGGACGGAAGATTGTGGGGGATTTAAATGTAATGGAGGAACAAGAATGGGATCCATATCTGCTGAGGTGAGGGATTATTTTAGACATCTGCAAATTTGATGTCAGGATTATTAGTTTAGGGCTGGGTATTAATAAAAAAATTCTGTCATATTGAATTGTTACATATTTGGTGGTGGGGGCTTTGAATGGAAAGATATACAAGTTTTGTTAGTTAACAGAGGTGGGTTATCTGTTCAAGTTACGGCCTCATGTCCAAGCAGTGAGGAAGAGTCTCACTAGACCATGGGGGGAAAATACTTAATGTATTTAAGTATACTTAAATAATTTCAGTATTTTCCAAATCTCACAGTTTCCCAAACGCTTAATTAAGTAAATACTTAATGAAAGTGATCAAATGTGTTTGTAGATAAAAATTTTTTCGAGTGTTTTGTCTTCTCATCGTCAAAAAAAAAAAATTATGCAAATGTGAGCACTTTTATATAACATTAGTATTTGTCACATTTAGTTGATTTCTCGTTATTTTCAATAGATTTCGTGGTATAAAATGTTAAAATCTCCCAGCCTCGCCAACTGGAACTGCTGGCAGCATGGTGGCCGAGCGGATAGCTCACAGCCAGAAGGTTGCGGGTTCGACTCCTGCACGACCCAGGCCTAACCTGGCCAGTCAGATGGATTGTGAATTCACAAAATCTAGATAATCCATCTGGCCCAGCAGCCCGATTGGTTTGGAGTCTACACAGCTGGTTGGCCCAATCACATTGCTGCAGTGGCTGCAACGACGACAGGAAGTACCGCTTAATTGAATGATTTAGTTTGAGCAGAAATACAGAGTATTTTCTTTTAAGAGCAGAGAGGTGTGAGACTTGTTCTATCCTACGTGGACATTGGATACACAATCAGCTCGATGTATTTCATTAAACGCCTCATCTTTTCCCAAACGCTTTCAGCGAGTAAAGTTTCAGATGGATACTGTGGAAGAACACAGATCCATGTGGTGAGGGCCAGGTTAGCGCGGGTCTTTATGTGTGGAGTTTGTATGCTTCTCCCCGTGTCTGGGTGGTTTTCTCCGGCACTCTGGTTTCCCCATGAAGCCAATAACATGCATGTTAGGAACGCTTGGTGGTGGTCGGAGGTTGAGGCGCCAGGTGTTCAGTGTTTAGTGGAATCGCCTACTGAGTTGCCCCACGGCTGCTGCTGTCACTGAGTGAGGAGGGTGTTACTGTGTGAAGCACTTTGGAAGACATCAGACAGTGTAAATGTGCTGCAAAAATAAATTATTCATTCATATAACCAGGTTTACGGCGCTGAGGCTTGCCTCACTCAGACCTGCACAACCACATACACAATGAACAGAGCGTTCATGCAGCGTGTGCACTCACTGTTTCTACACAAAACGTGATAAAATGTTTGTAGAATTTTTTTGAGTGTGTTGTCTTTTTATCGTCAAGAAAAATAACATGAGTTAATTTGACAGTAAACAGAGTTTCACAAAGTGAAGCATTAGGTGAGTCTTACTGTTAAAGTGAGCCGGGACCATGACAAAGTCATCCGTGTCACATGACGAGGAGTTCTTGCTGCTGCTGGCGGCTCCTCCTGAAGAGTCTTTGAGGAGGAAACCAGTGTGTGTGTCCTGTGTGGGAGAGGCCAGCGCTTTGGTACGCACCTGCTGCCCGTCTGCCAGGGACTGCTGCAGAAAGAGAGAGAGACCACTGTCAGCGTGAGTGTTTAGAGTTCAGAGCAGGTGTTTGGAGCTGTGATGTGGACAGACCGGGGGTGAGGCCAGGTGAGACGTGGACGAGCTGCTGCAGGAGCTGGCAGAGGCGGAGCTGGGGAAGCAGGTCATCGTCACCGTGGGAGTGGCTGAAGGAATCAAAGTACAATCTGTTAGTTTGGGCAAAATATCTATATTTACAATAATGTTGGTTCAGACTAGAGATGAGTCCTTCAATCTTGAAAAGTGTCGAGAAGTAACAGTTCTTTGTATTTTTTATAATTAAGGTATAGAAGCCTACTCCGTAAGTTTATGTATATTTTAAAATCCTTGTAATGACACTTACTCTTTTTTATGGACGAGCTCGCCTCAAGGAAAGGATGAATGAAGAACTCATCTGAAAACAACAGAAATGTAATGAAGTGAGACAAGTATTTACACAGCTTAGACATAGACTTGGTTAAATCTTGATTATTGTCGTGTTTTTTAATCTTTAGCCCGAGGAGCTCAAGAAGAGCATGCGCCAAAAACACGAGTTTGTGAAATAAATGTTCTTGTTGAAGATCAAATAACTATATCAGGAGTACAGACGACTCTATGTTAATGAGATCACAACAGTAGGACGTGTTTTCTTCCTCCGCTGAGGGTAAAGAGGCTTTAAACTGTTACAAGCACGAACTCAATCACGTTTTCCTGTCCATGTGTCAGTGACATAGTCTGTAGTTACAGTCGATGTGTCCAAATATCAAAGAATTTTATGTTAAACTACGAACTTTTGTTATCTGATCAATCAAAGTACGTGCGGAGTGATTTTACTTTGTAAATCAGACATAGTTCACTTTCTTTTTCCTGTTTGGTGTGTTTTGATTGGTGGAGATTGACTTGGCTGGACGTGCGGACTCGGCGGAGAAGAAAATAGCCTTGATCCGTATTTTGGTCGTACGGCGACGGAGCTGAGGCGGAGCCCTGCGCAGCGCTATGGAGGATGTGGAACGGTCTTCATTCATTAAAACAGCTGCGCAGCTGATCCGGCAGTCGGAACAGAGCGGAGCTGCATGTAGTGGGATCCCTGCGTTGTGCACAATTAGCTGCAGTTATTCGGTGATCAGAGGTGGTGGATTGTTTGAGTCAATGGATTTGTCAACAGCGTTCACTGCCATATTGGCAGTTAGCTTTAGTCGTTTGCATGGTTTGAATCTTTGCATGAAGAGCACAAACAGAAATGTGGCCTGACCATTCAACCAATCAGAGTGAGAGCTCATCCATTGGAGCTGGGCGATATTGAACATATCTCGATTACAATATTCAGATGAAACCAAGTATCAAGCATGTCTTTAAATGTATCAGTGTAAATATAAGGATCACAAAACTTGGGCTTGACTGTGTTGACTAGAGACATAAATAAATAAAATTATATATAAATATAATGTAATTTTCTTAATTGTTGTTTTTCTACAGTCTTTTTGTTGCTTTTTTACTTCTGAGAACAACTGTAAACATACTTAATTATAGTATATGTAATTCTTTTTCCATATGCCCAGGCCTACTCATCGCCTGTGTAGCTCCACAGTTTGAGTCATATTTATTTTCCAGCTGAAAGTGTAAAAGTGTAAAAGCTGACTGACCATAATCCATGCGGTCTTTGTGGTTCCGCTGCAGCAGTCCCAGCAGCAGATGCCTCAGATGGGACGACGTCTCTCGGGAATGCTGCACAAATGAAAACAGCAGCGTTAGCTCAAACGGAACTCTGACGCCGCTGGATTAAATTCTGCAGAAACAGTTTAGATTTGAGCTTCTTACTTTGGAGTGAGATGATTGTTTTTTTCATAAAACAGTCGAAGCTCCTGTGGACTGCTGGCCTGAAAACACAAACAGAACGGACATGTTTTTATATGTGCACAATGCTGTTACTTCTTTACGCATGCTAAATTTGCAGCTTATTTATAATACATTGTGATGAAATATTATTACTATGTTATTAAAGAAAGTCTATATAGGCCAACAGTGTTTCAATAGATTATAGACTAGTCTGAAAATCACAACTTTTAACATCTATAATTAAATAAATGTAAATCTATAGGTAGATCCTTGGGTTGGACTCAGTCTAAAAGTAGATCTTCTATAGACCTCTTGCATGTTAGTGGGCGGAGCTTAGCGGAGGCAGGAGACGACGTTGCCTCCATCTAAACCAGTGTAAACTAACTGGTTTTTGGAGGATTTTTAAATACAGATTCTGGTCGGAGCTGTCAGGATATGTATTGTACTTTACTCTGTGGGACCTGACACAGACTTTGGTGAATTACTTCTGGTGAATGGAAGCATTTTGTCTGAGCTTGTTAGATTCATCATAAGATAAGTTCTGCTCTTCACGTGACTTAGAAGTGATTTTTACATTTGTTTTAAGTTTGTTTTACTTTGATAGACCCAGTCGTGGCTATAATGCTCTAACGGTTCATTTGTGTCTTGAAGTTAATGCTAAATATGCTGATGTGTATACCTCCCATTAGTGCTTCAGAGGCACAAAACTTACTGTAAGTATTTTATAATTACTTTAGTGTGTTGTTGTAGCTCTGAAAATCTTTTAGCTCTCGTCAAAGGCTTTACTAAAGCAAGAATTAAGGGTCTTGTGTATAAAAACGGAATGATTGACAACAGTACAGTTTTAGCTAGAGATCTAAATAAAACTGATCAGTTTTAACATCGAACTGAACCTGGGTAAGGTCAGGCTAACATTAGCCACAAAGGTCCTAGTCATACTTAACAACAAACGACATTATAAACATGATAAAACCTCCAACTTTAAAATGCGTCGGCTAACGAGCTCTCGTTTTTGCTCCAGCTACAGCTGTGACGTCACCGTGGCGTGGCATAAAAAGGATTATAGTTCCTGTGTTTTTCCGTTTGTCTGTCTGTGTGGGGAGGGCTTTGGAGGACCTTGTTGGGGTAATTGGGACCTTGTTGGGGGTGTCTGGGGGTACGGCCTGCTTGGAGTCTGGGAGTGGTCTGGGCTACCTTATCACTCCGGGTTTTTCCATTGCGGTGCCGGCTGTGGTGTTCCTCAGGATCTGCTTTGACTTAGGTTCCCTTCATGATTGTTTTGTAACTGATTTGAAGCAACCGATTCAGACCTGGAGCTCCCAGATTGTTTTAGATTGTTTTAATGCACCACTTTTAGAATCAGGGAAAGTCAAATACTCTCACTCAGGCTGGCAGGACAATGTCTGCCTTCTTTTTAATGCAACTTAGACACAGCGTCGCATCAAACACACAGCACACATAAGAACAGGATAAGTATAGGGACTGAAACAATTTCGGAGCAAAGGAAAAATAAATAAATCTTGGTATATACTGTAGAGAGATAGTTCAACACTGAGAACCTAGAAAAAGCATACCATGTTTGTTATAATATAATTTTAGTACAATATATGTGTCTGTCCAAAGCTCTGATCAGGCAGCAGATCTACAGTCTGTCTTAAAACAAAACGTCTGACACCTTTCAAAACGGGTTATGTAATTAGGTCGAAGCGAGAAATGCAACCAGACCAGTCCCAAAAAAACCTAATTATGTGACACAGCCTCAAAAACAATCCAGCTCCAGCCTCCAGCCTCTGCTCCCTCATGAATCACGACAAGACGCGTGGAGTTTACATAAGAACGGACGAGACCAGACTGCGGCAGGAAGCGGGACAAACAGGATGAATAAGAGTCTGCGCCGGGCTGCCATTAGTGTTGCAATCATTAAACCCATGCAAAGGCAGCCGCACACTAAAGGCTTTATAATAGACTTCCTAATCCTCCTCAAACTAAGTGAGCAAAGCAAATGAAAAGAATGTAAGTGCTATGCGGGCAGAAAGTGTGAATAATGACTGTACATCCCAATTTATCCAAAGAGCTCTGCAGCAACAAAGTTTTTTTTTTCTTCTTCTCTCTGTAGCAGCAAATTGATTCATTAAATGCAAATGTTTAAAGATGCACCATGTCACTTTTTGATGGGTGGAGATGTTAGTGTTTAAAAGGGACGTCATTGATTAAAGGAAGGCAAACTCTACCGATTGATTTGTTGACTAAAAAGGGGCAAAAGTTCATACAATTATTTAACTATTTAAACACTTTGATCATGATTTGGAGGTAAATGCACTCAAAAAACAACAACATGGTAACAATGCAAAAAATATATCGGTATCTGTATTGAACAATATTTATGAAATTTGACAAAATTGTATAGGCCGATGTTGAAAAATTGTGGCCCTGATATTTTCAGAGGAGTTCTTTATTCTTCTCTTCTTCTGTGACAGTCCCAATTCTTGATCTCTCTGATTCTGTCTATTATAATTACCAAAATATTTTTAAAATAATTAGTTGACTTTTAACATTCTAGTCGACCATTGGTTCTCAGCCTTGGGGTTGCAACCCAATGTTTGGTTGTGGGAGATTTTTTTGTGGTTGTATAAAGTTTCATTAAAATAGCATTTGGACACTGCTCTTCAGTGCAGCACATGCAGTCTTATACTCAAACTCTCCGATCCAGGTACGTCTGGATGCAATGCTACTCACAAAGACAGGATTATGCATGTGATGAACAGACTCTTTAGAGAGTTTACAATATAGAAAATACTGTAAACAAAGAACATTTGCGTCAAATTTGGATTATAACGTCCAATTTACCACACATGGAAAAGCACAGGACTTTATTACCTAGTGATCCATGGTCATGTAGATTCTGATTTTTTACATATTTGTATGAGTGTAGTAGCATTATGATTTGTTTTGAAACACGCATGCACTTCTCCAATGCTCACTGGTTTCATGTTGTTGGTCTGTCCACAACTTCACTTTTTAAGTGTGGAAAAAGTTCATCCCTTGGAAAAGATTCGGACACACATTTGAGTGACCAGACGGACTGCTGTGTGCAGAACCTCTCATAACAGGCTCAATGCTCCAGACCCAAATCCGTCTGGACTCAAACTTGCGATCAGAGCATGCGTACGTACTGTTTACGGACTCTTGCCCGCATCGTGAGACTAAAGTTCACGGGGATCACGCTCAACTTGGGATTTCACACATACAAGGACGTTTATGTACACCTCGTTATCGCTATTCACGTCAGTAATTTTCTGTTTGATTTCTGTTTGATTTTCGCATAATGATTTTATTTTGAAAACCACTTCACCCGCGCTCACTTGGTTTCCTGTTTGTCTTGTCTTGTTTTCACAATTTCACCAAAAAGGCTCCAGAGCGCTTCATGGTTCGGATAAAGTTCCTTCCAACGGAAAAAATCTGGACAACCGGAGCAGAGCGTGCATCTCGCCAACCGGACGGATTGCTGTGTGAGAGCCTCTATACTTTTCAAAAAACAGAAAGCCTCCACACACTGAACCGGAGTACAGACCGATGCAGTGTTATGCTAAAAAACCTACACAGTCTTTTTTTTTTTTTATTGTTATGTCGTAATTAAAATGCCTGTATTTGTATGGCGATGGCAACAAGTAGCCTACACTCCTCACCTGCATTTAATATTTTAATTGTCCTGTTTAGAAGTGGCTCCATCTACACGACACCATCAACCACTTAACAACGACTAAACGCCCAAACCGTACAGCTGAATAGTGAACATTCCCGTGTTAAAATAAAAGCAGAATCCTCACTTGAAAAGGCGCCTTCCCGGTCAGACACTGAAACACGATGGTCCCGATGCTCCACAGGTCGGCTTTAGCGTCGTAGCTCTGGGACATGATGACTTCAGGAGCCTGGACGGTCAAACACAAAAGGAACACGACTTTATAGATATATAACGGATCAATGAAAGTGATTAGAGAAGAGTTCATACCATGTACATGGGGAGCCGCACAGTGTCGCTGCCATCATGTTGTTCTGGAGATACCGAGCAAAGCCAAAGTCCGCTGGAAGGTAAAGCAAAAATGTGGTTACAAATGTGGTTCTTTCTCCTGTTTCTAGTTTAATGTTGTTTCTTTAGTTGTATATATGTGTTTCTACGTTATTCGCTGTGATGATGTCATAAGGTCAGACGCTCTGTGGACTTGAGTGAACTTGTCACAGACTCGTGAACAGTTCAGACTCTGTGGGATTAGAACATAATGAGTGACTGGAGCCGACGAGTCCACAGCTCTCTCTCGCTCTATGTTTCTCCTTTTTCTCTGTCCACCCCCTCTCTTTCCCTTCTCTTTTTGACTCCATTCTCTCTCTTAATCCTTTTGTTTCTCTCTCATACACTCTCTCTCCTGCACACCTTCTAGAACAAAATTTAAGACTTTTAAGACTTTGCATAGCAAAATTTAAGACCAGGTGCACGTTTAAAAACATTATTTTTGTGAAAAAAAAATAAATATCTAGTAAATAAAAATTAATAAAACTATATTATTTTTTGTTTTGGCATTTATTGGCATTTATTGGTTCACAAAATTACATACGTTTCAATTATTTATGACCAAAAACAACATTTGTAGATGCATGTTCACCTGTCACATGATCACAGACAGGTGCTGCTCCTGTCACATGATCACAGACAGGTGCTACTCCTGTCACATGATCACAGACAGGTGCTGCTCCTGTCACATGATCACAGACAGGTGCTGCTCCTGTCACATGATCACAGACAGGTGCTGCTCCTGTCACATGATCACAGACAGGTGCTGCTCCTGTCACATGATCACAGACAGGTGCTGCTCCTGTCTCTCCTTCACTGCTCTCATCTGCAGTGGCCAGCTTTATGTGACCAGACATCCCGAAATTCACGCATGTGTCCCGCAGATTCTATCATTATCCCAGGCTACACACGTCTACATTCACACACACGTAAATGTAAATAGATGGATGGAACACAGCAGCTAACAACTTGAAGCTAACGCGGAAATAAGTGAAACGTTTTTTGTACACGCGGCGATTTAAAAGCTGATATTTTTACCACATGTACACGAACTATCGCACAACTTATATAAATAAAGATAATTCACAGAATGCACGCAGTGAAGCTCACGGCTCATTACGCAGCATCTGCAGCACTAGCGATGGTAAAGTCAGACATTTTCAGCCTGAATTAAAGCGCTGTGAGTTTACCTTAAAACTCGCTCGCTCAGGGAAACATGCTTTTCCTTTGGCCAAGTTGAATAGTTCTTGTTTAGTCCCAAAGTTGTGAGGCCATTCGTGCTAAGCTAACCGTGAGCTCATGCGCTCTGCTCCACACACCTCTGTTGTGCGCTGTCGCTCCATCTGACTTTCATTTACACGACGAGCATCACAGCAAATGCAACTTCTCTGACACAAACACACACATTCTTCATTTAACTTTGATCAATCTGCTCGAAATACAAGGTCTTAAAAAAGCCACTTCAAATTTAAGTGTTTAAGACCTAAACACCTCATTTTGACAAATTTAAGACTTTTTAGGAACCCCCTCCTCTCTCTGTCTTTCTCTCCCTCTCTCCCCCTTCTTGCTCTCCCTTTCTCTCTCTGTCTTTTCTCTCTCTTCCTCTCCTTTTTTCTCCCTCTCTCTCTCCCTCTCCTTCCCTCCCTCCCTCTACCTCCTCTCTCTGTTTTTCTCTTTCCTTCTCTCTCTCTACCTGCTCCCCTCTCGCCCTCCTCTTTCTCTCTACCTCTCTCTTTCCCTTTCTGCCTCCTCTCTCCCTTCTCTCTCTCTACCTCCTTTCTCTCCCTCTCTCTCTCCCTCCCTCTTTCTCTCTCTCTCTCCTTCTCCCTCTCTCTCCCTCCTCTCTCTCCCTCCTCTCTCTCCCTCCTCTCTCTCTCTCTCTCTCTCTCTCTCCCCCTCTCTCCCTCCTCTCTCTCTTTCTCCCCCCCCCATCCTCTCTCTCTCCCTCTCCCTCTCTCTCCCTCCTCTCTCTCTCCTCTCTCTCCCTCTCTCTCTCTCTCTCTCCCTTCTCCCCCTCTCTCCCTCCTCTCTCTCTTTCTCCCCCCCCCCCCCCCCATCCTCTCTCTCTCTCTCTCTCTCTCTCTCTCTCTCTCTCTCCCTCCTCTCTCTCTCTCTCTCTCCTCCCTCTCTCTCTCTCTCTCTCTCTCTCTCTCTCCTTCTCTCCATAATCACACAGTAGTTTTGGGATTAACAGACTTTAAAAATGCAAATTCCCTCAGACTGAGCTCGGCCCCAGAGTCTCCTTGTTAAACTGACAATTCGCTGTTACGCAAAACTAACAAAAAAACAAGAAAAGTATTAAAATATGTAGAAATGATTTGACTTTGTGGACACAGAACAGTTCGTTTGGTAAGTGTATTTTGTATTTAAACTATCATGACGTTCTGCAGCAGCTTTTAATCGGTCACAAAACGCTCTCTGTGGTGCGATCGCTTTGATAAAACTCTCATTACATAAAAGGGTCAGTCCGTGTCATATAAACAAATGCAGCATTCCCTGATTATCTGGGATTTGCTTCACAGACCAAATACTTGTTACGTGAGCTGTTGTTTTTAGTCTGAGAGTTAAAAAAGTAACAACAAAACATGCATCACTGAAGACTTAAAGTGAGACGCTGCAGGTGAAAAATGTAAACATCTATCATTGTGAAACAAAAATCAGAAAAATGTGTTTAGTTCTCAATGTTTGACTATGTGATCTCAGCATTGATTTGCTCACTCAAAACTGTAAGCTGATCACAGTCACACTGCTGCTCTCCACTCTCAGCCCCTCCTTTCACCCTAATCGTCTTTCTGATTGATTTAGGATTTATTTTAAGTTGTAATTATTTTTATTTATTGACCTTTATTTAACCAGGGATGTCCCACTGAGATTCAGAATCTCTTTTGCAGGGGAGCCCTGGGGGGAGGGTCAGACCAATTAGACCAAACATAAGTGTTGAATATAATCTACAGGTTCTTTAATGAAGTCCTGCTCCTTTAAGCTCCAGCAGGTGTTTCACCTGGAGCCTGTGTCAGAGGCTCATCTGTCTCATGTTTGACTCCAGAACAAGATGGTTTGTATGATTGAGAGATCGTTCAGATGAAAAACAAACAGCAGTATGCGCGACATGGGAGAGTGCAGAGAACAGCGCGGTACGCGAGAACACAACATGGGAATGCGCCGCACGGGACAGGAGAGTTTGGTGACTCAAACCAGCACACACGATCACAAGAGTCGCACAAACACATTCGAACAGGAAAACAAAAGGCAGAAAGCGCTTGTCCTAACGTGAACTGGTGATGCGTGCAGTTGCGCAGGAGGGGCGAGTAAAATTGATTTGAAGTAAAATTTAATCAATGTGTCAATTTATTTTGACGCGATTAAAAGAAAACAATTTTCGCACTGCATAAATGCAATCGTTTCCCAGCCCTGAATACAACCTAACCAAAAATCACAAATTTTAAATTGCTAAGCGAGAATTTTTTAAAATCAAATTGTAACCTCAGGATTAAAAAATATAATCGAATCACCCGGTGCTCGTAGATTCAAACACCTAATATGCACCACCTCAAATGTTGCATATTTTTGTCTGTGTGAGACAAATGTCACCTGTGTCTTTGCTCCCCTTATTCTATTTTGCACATGAGCAAATGCTTGATAAATGCCGCGTTCTTTTCTGTCTATGCTGTGCTGGGACAGACTGGACTCACCGATCTTGATGCAGGTGTTGTTGCAGTGAGACTTGCGTCCCGGCGGGTAGGACAGCAGGATGTTCTGGGCTTCAGGTCTCTGTGGATGATTCCTTTGGCCTGGAGAACTCTCATGGCTCCGGCGATCTGCTGCAGGAAAACTCGGATCGTGTCCTCGCTCAGCGTGCCTTTGGCTGAAACACACACAAACACAGATGTTAAATTAGCACAGACGGATTCATGATGTGCAGGCGCTGAAGACACAAGTGAGCTTAAGCTGCTGCTCAACTACGCAGAGCCGGCTCGTTATGTAGGCAGCATGGGCAAATACTAAGAGCGCAGATTGAGGAGGGGCGCCGGTCGATGCCCCTGAGATGCGGTGCTTAAGGGGAAGATGTCTGATACGTCTTCATTCACAGCACTAAGCAAAAAGAGAACACTATAATGCTAAGCCACAGGTGATAAACCCCGAGGTTTGTGAGTCGCATGCAGCTGTTGGTTGGTTCATCACATCTAAAACACACCATCTGTCAAGATTGGACCACCCTTGTTTAAGTTAGACTAGAAAATCAGTAATATTTTTATATTTTCAAATAACTTTTGCTAACCTTCACCCCAGCCCCAATCCTAAACTTAGCCTTCGAATGATGCCTAAACTTAGCTGAATTATTGTAAACTATTTACCACGGGAAGCTTGCTACGTCACGCACAGTCACAAAAGCTACTGAGGGGGTCCAGTCTCGACACCACACCGACACTGCAACTATGAAAGTTTACTTTAGCTTACCTTGTCAGGGTCCATGTACAAGCTTTTAGGGCTGCAACCAACCGTTTTCTCTTGGTAATCGATTTGCTGGGTGATTTTTCTTAGTTAACACAACTAAATTGAATACATTATTTGTGCCAGGAAGATGTAATTTTATAATTATGACTATGGTATTTAATCAGTTTCTGTTCTGACTGAATTCTGATCATCTAAAGCAGAGCTGTCCAAACCTTTTTCTCCAGCGGGCCAAAGTTAATATTATTTTTCCTCTAAGAGCCAATATGAATAATTTTGTAGCGTGTCGATGTTCCAAACCTAATTTGATGTTGCACCTAAAAAGTTTATTTGTAATAAAAGAGCGACTGAATTGTATTTTTAACAGCTTTAATTTGTAGAATAAAACTGATTGTGTATTTGATCTTCTTTTCAGCTTAAAATATAATCAGACGGACATTTTTGACAAATCTCAGCACCTCTTCGCAGGCCATCTGATCTAAAGCAATAAACTACTAAAATAAACGCATTTCAACCCAATTTTAATGGTTTTCCAACTTGAAATTATTACAGACATCAATGTAATTTATTGTTGGAGTTGCGAGTTGGTTACATGGTTATATATCTAAGAGGGTCCCAGTCTGAAAAGTTTGTTCAAATCCATAAAATGCCAAATAAAAGTTTTCAAGAGCGGGTTAAAAAGACAAGAAGGCAGTGCATCATTAAAGACACCACCCTTAATGCCCAAAACAAGGTAATAAACTAACCTAATGACGTAATAACTGTTTTATGACGTAAGCTGTTGTTTATGTCGTGTCTGTTTGTGTGTGAGCGCTGCAGATAAAGCTTCACTTCCTGTCTCCTGCTTCTGTTTACTCTCTCTGACCTTTTTACGTTCACCTTATGCATGACTTCACCGTTTGCACAAAAATAAGAACCAGGGGCAAACCGGGACATTTGCAAAGCCCCTCTAAAGCCGTTTCCTACAGAGCTTTGTCCTTCCGTTTGACTCGGAGAACAACTACGGTGAAAGTATTTGAGAAACAAAACAGTAGAGCGTTGAAAAGGCAGCGAAGGTTTGTTCTACTCTGAAGTGAACGGCTGAAAGTCACTGCAAACTCTGCCTGGGCGATCTGAGAGGAAAAAGGTTATTGCATTTTTCAAATTGTTTAGTTTAAAGTGATAGTCCTTGTAGTAAATATTTATCATAGTTTTACAGAAGTTAAGTTGCAAATAATGAAGAAATTGACATATCAAGTTAAAAATGACAAGTAAGTAAGAGTTGCAAAATAGAATCCGTCCACATGTTGTCAAAAGACACCAAAATACAAAGACAATTTGTGTAACAAGATATTATCATTTGGCAAATCATAATGTCTGTGTCATTTATGTGAATTTTGACCCAGGTTTACAAAATGGTTGTTAGGTAACGACGTCGTACTAAGAACTTTACTACTCTTCTATTTTTCAACCCATCCCGCTCTAATACTGGATTTAAGCAATCTCTTGCACTCTCTCTTATACACATGCGCATCGACGCACAAAGAGGCACGCGCAGCACCGTGGAGAGCAGCGTCGGAGGAGGAACACAGACCCAGGCAGGGCTAAAACAGTTCAAGTACAAGTCTAAAGTGAACAGAGGGAACAGTGATGATTTAAAGTTGATGTTTGATGTTGGAAAGTTTGCAATGTGTTTCCAAACTAACAACAAACTTGTTCTATGTCGTTCACTGAACTTTTGGACACGATATGCGTTGTTTTAGTGGAAGTAATCTATTCCTTTTGTTTCTCCAGCTAAAAACCCGGCAGACGCACTGTTGACACTGATAAATTAGAACTGACCTAATTCGAGCGATGCGTAGCGTACTGACGGCCATCAGACGTGCGTCTCACACGGCTGCTGTAAATTGTTTGAGCCAGATTTGATTCTATTATGAGCGATTCCTGCGCGAACGATGTGCAGTTACGCGCTGCTACTGCGCCGGTGTAAATTGAAGGAAAGTTTTACTGAAAAATGTGATCAAACCTGTCATGTGCACTTTAAATTCCGGTTAATCAGGCTTGTCCAAACTACGGTCAAGAGGCCAAATGTCAAACTAATTAGGTTTGACCCCCAGGGTTCTCAAAGAATTGGCGTAATATGCACCATTTATTTTACTCTACCTTTAAAGCCAGTATCAAGCCTTCTTCTTAAAGGAGATCTATTGTGTTTTTCCAAGTACTTAAGAAATAAATTCTGACATATGTAGATCAGTAGCCTAACTTACATTTTGTTCATTAAAGCACAAAATTTATCTGAAACGGTTGATCTACTGACTTCCTGTTCAAAACTGCAGAACTGATAAGCCCCGGCTCTTCATTGTAAAATTTTACTGCAGCACGCAGGATAAATGGGAAACAAAGACAAAAAAAACAGGTGTGGAGAGGCTAGAGTTTTACTTTAAATGAGGCATATTTAAGTCAAACATAATACGCATGTGACGAGAGGAAAGACATTGTTCAAATCTTACAGTTCTTTGATCAATGACTGTTATTGACAACACCAGTGTTTGTTTTAAAGTTGTGTATGAACTAGTCATGACAGATACTTACAGTGCAGGTAGTCAGCAAGGTCTCCACCATTGCAGTACTGTAAATGAAAAGAAAAACAACCATTAGCAAAAGGCCCATTCAGTTAAGCTATCCCAGCATGCATTGTGTAGAGAAAGAGCAAAGTGAGGAGAAAACAATCACAAATGCTTTTTTCCAATCATGCTACTCATAAATAATGGTTTCATAAAAGCTCAATTAAGTGAGCTGAAGCAAAGGCAATAATTTGTAGGCATTTATCATATTGACATGAAAGAATAGCCTCTGTCTTGTGCAAAAAGACTATTTTATCAAGATCAGATTGTTTAAATCGTCGCTACAAGTTAAAGTATATGTACATGGCTTTATAAAAATATATATTTCACACACACTTCATCAGGGAAACTTTTAAAAGAATGTGTAAAGTCAATCAGATGTATAGAAACGGCAATCTTACGTCTTAAAATGCACACTCGGGTCACAAAATGGTCGCTAATGCTAACAGCATTTAACTCAAATTTAAATCACTAATCAATACTAAAAATGGCTTCTCCATACTAGACTCAAAAAGCAAAATAAATACAGAGTTATATAAACTAGCTTATTGTTACTTCATAATAAAGATGTGTTTGTTGTAACTGTATGTATTTCTAAACTAGTCAAATGTATTTTTATTAAACATGTCTGTTTTATTAACTTCTTCATGTTTAACTGTGTTGAGTTTATTCTTATTTAATTTCTTTCTACCTTTGTGTGTCCAAAAACAACAGTGAGGCCAGTAAAAACACTCATCCTGATTAAATGATACATAAACAAAAGTCTGAGTTAGTATGTTAGCCTGTTAGCGCCACTAGCTAGCGCTGCGTTGAACCATTTTAGAGTTAGTTTAACCACAGTCCTCTTTTTAAAAAGGCTAAATGAAATATCACAGAGCTAACACGGAAGTTTATCTGCATATATGGAGTGTTTTGATGGTTGAAGAGTCTAAACAGAGCCTTTTCTAGCTGCTCTGACTCTTAGCCGTAGCATTAGCCACGAGTGGAAAACTACCGGCTGCTGCTACTACAGTTCCTCATTCAGGACAATACAGGACGGTATCGGGATCGGAGATTTGGTACGAATACTTGTCGATACTGATACCTGAAAATGTGCTGTATTGAAGGTTTTATCTCAATACCAGTATCGGTATCAAAACAACCCTAGTTCAAACTAGGGATGGGACGATATTAGAATTTACACTTACCAAAATAATCGCGATTAACCATATTATCACGATAAATTACTTAACGTATAGGTGTACAGTTTAAAAGTCTCTAAAACATTTATAACTGCACAATATGCATGTGTTTGTAAAAGTACTTATTGTATTTAGTTCTAAGTGGAATCAACAATGATTCAAAGTGAACAAATGTGAACACAATGTTAAGCAAAAATCATTTAACTTTGTCTCAGTGTCTGTAATTAACTGTGAATAGACTCATAATTTCGATTATCATCATGTGCGATTATCACGATTATGAAAAACGTATTATTTAATTGCAACTTTTTTTATCGCAATTAACGATAATATTGCAAATCGTCCCATCCCTAGTTCAAACCAATAAATTTACTCAAAAGAAGTAAAATACTACTTCTTCAAGGCACATATTCCTAGTTTGATTGTCACTTTATACTTATTTTCCTATTTTGTAAAGCACTTATATTGTACAAACTCGCACAAATAAACTAGCTTTGTTTGTAAGAAACTACAGCATCTCACATGTAATTTTTATTGTAAATGAGCTCTTTTGTAGCAGGTTTTTCCAACACGATACACCCAACCTAAACAACATTCAACATTATCTAAAATTTGACATATTGCTTTACTCTATTACAGCTTCATTTAACGGCAAAGACACTGCCACGCTTTATAAACTCAGACAACGACCCACATATTTTCCATTCACTCTGGACGGGTCAAACCAAAGCACCTAAAGCCCATTTGCCTGGAGCCCATTAGAGCCGGCGGAGCAGCTAAATTTAGCCCCGCGCTGTCAAAAGCCACGTACAAAAGCACCGGGACAATAGAGAGCGGAGCAAACAAAAGGTGGAGGCTTTAGGCGGGCTTACCTCCATCACCAGGTACACCGAGCTGGCCGTTTCCTGCAAAGACAGAGACACGAGGAGGTAAACAAACACGATAGAGCAGCAGATGGGACACGAGCTCAGGCTGTGTGATCATTAACAAGCTGGAGTCAGACGTCCAAGTAGTGTCATTGTAAGGCTGTGGTGTTTTATTGGATATACTGTTTATGGTGACAGGAATTGTGTAGTCGAATAAAATAGACAATCTTGCTCCTGGAATTAAGTCTGGGCAACTTGGCAAAAAAAAAAAAACAATCTTATCTAATTTTTCTTGAAGCCAGGTTATGATATTCTTATTGCCTTTGAGGTAAATACAATTGTCTTCCTTCTTTTTCACTGTAATTGTCTAAATCCATCTGTCAAAGATTGGCCAGTGTTTTTAGATTTTCAGAGAGAAACAAGCAACCAAGCCTTCGAACAAAATCCCAAAACATGACATCAGCCCTTCAATAAAAAGCTGTTAAAATCATCAATTAATTAGAACACGGTTAGAATGAAATTTCAGATCTTTTTAAGACCTTTCATATCAAATTTTAAGACCACAAGCAAACATTTTTGTGACAAGAAATAAAATACAAAAATAAATTTGTTTTTATTTTATCAAATAAGCATTATTTATTGGCTTACAAAATTACATAAATTTCTATTAGACCTATTCCTGATCAAAAATAATAACATTTGTAAATGCTCAGGCTGTACTCGATGTATTGGTTTTGTAATATATTGTGGCAATACGCATATCGATACAAGAAGTGTATCAGAATACTCACAAAGTTTACACTTATAAACCTGGACTGTTGCTTTAAACTATTGAGTTGAAAATGACTAATTTGTAGGACACTTTTCTGTAGCATTAAAAACTCTGTGAAAATACAATGTTTCTGTATTTTGTCATTCTACATAATTAAAGTTACACTCTTTACTAGGGCTGCACAATATTGACAACAAATCTAATTGCGATTTTTCTGTTTGATATTGCGATTTCGATTCAATATTTATTAACATGTGTATAAATGAAAAAAATATTGAAAATAAAATGCCCTACTAAGGTATGCATACATTTTAGGCATTAATACTTCTGATGCTACAACCAAGACTGTTTGAATGACTGCTTGATAATTCAGTTGGCCTGCATAAACAGTAACTAAAGTAACTGACTTTAACCTTTATGACAGAAATATGCATCTACGCCACCAGATGGCGCCAACTTCCCCTGCACAGCTCTGCGTGTCAGACTGAAAAAAAAAAAAAAAAGATGGCTAAAACTCCAATAACAATGTTTACCTCATAAGGACCGGGCAAACCTGCGTGACACTGCAGTGTTTATGGACTAACATCAGCCATGCAGCTTTAATTCACTTGGATTTTATGTTTGTGAAGAAAACCGACTGGACTTGCCTGGGAAACTATCGATGTTTTCTTGTCTAAACTAGGTAAGTGGCTAACGCGCTAGCATTAGCTCTAAAACATGACTTTTTATTTATGAGTGGTTTTATTGAAGACGCACTAGAACAGTGCATTAAAATAGTGTTTATAGACTTTTGTTCAGTCGTGTTGTGCAGTTTAAAGGCCTGTCGCTGTGGAGCTGCTCTGTGTTCACTTTCTGTGTCCAATAAAAATAAAAAAGGAGGCTGATGCGTAAGAAAAGGAGGAATATCGAGGCTTTTGCGATTAGCTAATCGCAGTTGTCAATATTGCGGTATCGATTCGATATCGATATATCGTGCAGCCCTACTCTTTCCATTGATTTTAAGGAGGGCTGTACTTAATAACATGTTGAAAAAATGTTTTCATTCATGAGTCAATCAGAATCAGAAGCTAAAACTACATATTTCTGCTCCAAAGACACAAAAACTGTGTCAATTTTGGTTTTTATTGTTGAGTAAAAGCAAAAAATTATGCATTTGCAGCAAAAAGTGTGCGTAAAATTAGGGTTGGGCAGATAATCATAAGATGGAGAGATCACAATCCAGTCATCTTTAATTGTTAGTTATTTGTGTTTTTCGCTCCACAGCCAAGGGCCCAGACACACTCCAAGCAACAAAAATGATGTGTGTGAAGCAGCGAAACAAAATAATACAAATACAACAGTAGAAGCCTGATTTCTCTGTATTCTCTGTTTTTTATGCTTCTACGCACCTTCGCCTGCGACAAGCGACAAAAAAAGGTCTCAGTTTGTGATTTGCTAATTACATCCATTTAAACTGATTCTTCTTGCAGCTCTGACCTTTAGCTTGGGTCATTTTAAGAAGAAGAAGAACTTTTCCTGTTAATCATACACTCTTTGTGTCTGGTACTCGGCCTGTGTGGGTTAGTCAGGCTGGTCTCTTATCACTCGGGCACAGATGGCCTCACTTTAGTATCAACACGTCAGAGAGAGCTTTAGGAGTGAGACAGCGAGAGCGAGGCGTTAATATGAGGACAAGTCTGCTCAGGACCGACCAGAACCAGAGTCACAGCTGCTGATTTCACCCGTGGACACAGAAAAAAGAGTTTGAGGCTAATGCTATCACTCACTTAGCATCTGAGCTAGTCCAGTATGATCTTAGCATTAGCCTTCAAAACACATAATAATCCAGAGAGAGCCAGCAGCTGGTACAAACATATTGACGACAATTAGCAGAGGTCAAAGGTTAGAGCCTCATTACAAGTCATTGTTGTTTTTTGTGGATTCTAGACAAACTAAGTCCTGGTGGCGGGGCTGTGCGTCAAACACTTTTGCTCACTGGCGTTCGTTACCATTGTCGTGGCCCCTTTCGTACCGGCAGACCCAATTCATCTGGAAGTGTGATTAGAGGATGCACACATTGAAAATAATAATGTAAACAGTCTTTATTTGAGAATTATTTAACAATTTATGAACAAATAACGAAAAGTATTGTTTAAGAAATCGCCAAAAATTATATTTTTTTCGATGCACGTAAGTAGGGCCCGACCGATATATCGGTTGACCGATATTTTTGGCCGATATGAGTACTTAAAGGTCGATCGGCTATCGGTCAAAATATCGCCGATATACCGCCGATATTTAGGGCATGTTGTACCTCATTTTAAAGCTTAGATTTTCCTGAATACAACCATTATATTCAATCACCAATCAGATCAGTATTTAGCGCGGTTATTAAATTTATTTGTGGAGGTGTTTTATTGTCGGACTGCACCTGAACGCAGCACCAGGCTGACGCACTGCATCACTCACTGCACTACTAGCCCGCTCTGGGGCAGCGCTGGATTTAAACGCTCTCAACTCTCCACTACTAACGCAAGAAAAGGAAATAACTTCATCACAGCTGACGCCCGCAACAAGGACTTTTTATTTCATCAAAATGTCTGTAAGGAGAAGAGGGACGATCCTCGTCAGAAAGAACACACGGCTGCTGCTAGAAGAACAAGAAGTTAGCTTTCTCACTATTTTCTCGTTAGGAGTTGGAATAAAGGAATTATTTTTGTGAAGACTTGGAGTCTGAGAAGAGGTTATCTGGACGGTGAGTGTTGAAAACGTGTTCGTTTTAACTTTCAATGTTGTTACCTCACTGTAACTAGAAGTTAGCGGTTAGCTTATGATGCTAGAACAATAACAGTGCCTCAGCTCGTTCTCTCTAGCGACTGTAAAGTGTTGTGTCTGTGTCCATGCCCACTAGACACACATTGACATGTAAATTAGTCATGAAAAGAGGTGTTAATGGTCGGCATTTGTGCATTTTAATTGCGACGACGTCGTGCATATTAATGAGGCTAACTCATTAATATGCACGACTTTAGCCTCTTGAATTCACTTGAGTAGTACACTATCAAATATAATGTGATACAAACAAGTTCCAAGCCTTTAAAGTCACTCATAAGAGGCAAAGTAACGTTAATGTGACCTAAATAAACCCAACTTAAAATCACTAAAGCCAGACAGATTTTTTTTAACATCTGCTCCTAATAAAAATGTATTTTTCTATTTACAATTATATCGGCTGTCATATCGGCTATCGGCACCCCAGCCTCCTTTATATCGTTATCGGAATCGGTTCCCAAAAAGCCATATCGGTCGGGCCCTACACGTAAGATGACGTGTGATTATGCGTTCAAGGGTTGAATGGAAAGATCAAACTCTTGTATTACACTATAAACTGCTAAAAGGCAAATATCAGCTGTGGGTAAAGAATATAGGGCTTGTGAATGATGATAGTATTATGTGTTTAAAAAAGAACCAAAAACAGCCCTTCATTTACGTATTTTATTTAGAAAAAAATTGAACTTCCGGGACGAAAAGGGCCATCCGTTAGCTTTAGCCTTGTGCTAGGTGTGCTAAAGGCTTTGGAACAAGCGCAGTTGTGTTTCCCCGAGTGAAGCCGACTGTTCTGACCAATCAGAGCAGGAGTTACAGAGTGAGCAGCGGTAGTCGAAGCTAAAGCTTAAAAAGCCGTTTTATACAAAACTAAAACCTGTGGAACCAGAAAAAGTTTATGATGTGAAACTAGGTAAGAATTGCCACAAAATTCAACCGTTTTTAAAGCTGCAGCTGCTGTTTATGTTAAATACGAGCAGTTTGTGTTTGCATTGCGCTTTGGGAAGAAATGCTTTCTATCCTGTAGAGGGATGTTCCCGCTGCAGAACTAATGGAGCGAACACTGGGGCTGATTTACAACGACTACAAGCAGCAATATCCTATCCAGATAATAAACATTAGCATGTAAAACTGCCCTTTAAGCCAGAGTTTTTCAACTAGTTGAGATACTGCCAGGTGTGCCTTGAAAAAAATGCCAGTTTCCAAAATTCAATCTATCTAAATGAATTATTTGCTATCCTGGAGTGTTTTGAACAACATCTTCACCAAGAATCAAAGCAAAACAATCACCAATTTAATGAATAATTTAAATAGTCAATATACTGTATATGCTTCTTTTTTACATAAATTGATAGTAAGAACCAAGAAGGTCATTCCAAGCCACAAAAGTTGGATAGTGCCCCTATAAAGTTAATAAATGCCAATATTCACAAAATTAAATAATTGTTTCCAAAGTAGTTTGATTTGGGCATATTTGAGTAGGTGTGCCACGAAAGAAAATCCAACCAAGAAAGTGTTCCATGACTGAAAAAAGGTTGGGAAACATTGCTTTAAGCTAACAGCTATAGCAAACATTAAGATGGGATTTCTGATCTTTAAGAATGTAATGACCTATAAATGCAACAGCAGGTAGAGCTGGACGATAAATCGAATTTTAGATGTTATAATGAATAGTTTTTGAAGATATGCAAAAACTGAATATCGGGTCTATCGTTCATAGTTTTGAAAAATGCTTAAAAAAAGAAGTTTAAAAAATGTTGTAACATTTCAAATACCATTACAAAGCCATTATTTTTATTTTTTTTTAAGTAATTTAGTCAATAACACAGTGACGTTAAAAATATGTTTTTTGATTTTTGGGATAAGAAAAATTTAAAAGCACACAGAAAATTGGATTTAATTTTTTTTAACAATTGAAAATTTTACTTACTTGAATTTTTTTCTGTCTGAATAGTTTTTAGCTTGAATATAAAGAGCGCATGTCTTTTTTAAGTCAACTAATCCAGTGGGTGCACGGTAGCCAATAGGGCTGTACTCGATGTATCGGTATCGGGATATATCGTGACAAGCTTGTTGGCAATACGCGTATCGTAACAGGGAGGTGTATCGGGATACGTATCAGGATGCTTAAACTCATTATAAATGTTATATTCATGAATCTGTACTGCTGCTTTAAGGCTGAAACTTGAGCTGAAAAGTGACTTATTCATAGAACACTTGTCCTTGTATTAAAAAAAGTGTGAAAATACAATTCTACTGCACATTTTGTTATTCTACATAATCAAAGTTACATTCTTAGCATTTGTTTTAGGAGGGCTATACTCAAAACCATGTTTAAACATTTTTACAGGTAGTATACAATATTTATTTTATAGTTTTTATGCATTTTGTCATTTTGGTCAGTAAAATATTTTGATATGTATTGGGATAAACATGTATCGGGATACGTATAGTATCGTGACCCCTGTATCGGGATGCGTATCGTATCAGAAAGCTCTTGGCAATACCCAGCCCTAGTAGCCAAGTGGCTTCCCAATAAGGAGGTCGTGGGTTCGACTCCCGGGTCGGACCATATCAACATCTCACGATCTCTCTGGGTGGAGTTTGCATGTTCTCCCCGTGTCACTGTGGGTTTTCTCTGGTTTCCTCCCACCTCCAAAAACATGCATGTTTAGGTTAATTGGGCATCACTAAATTTCCCTTAATGAGTGAATGAGAGAGTGAATGGTTGTCTGTCTAACCCTGCGGCAAGTTGGCCACTGTCCAGGGTGTTTCCCCGTGTAAGGCCCAAAGTCACTGGGATAGGCTCCAGTCACCCGCGACCCCTAATGGTATTAAGCGGTAGAAAATGAATGAATGAATGAATGAATAATCCAGTGGTTCTCAACCTGTCGTGACTGAAAAAAGGTTCAGAACCACAGCACTAAATGATCAGTAGAATGTGTCTTATTTCATAATTAAACATCTTTGAACATGTTTTTGTTAGACTGACATAATATCGTCTGAATATTGTAATCAAGATGCGCCAAAAAATTATCACAATATCCATTTTTGTCAACATCACGCAGCCCTGGGAGCATATTTTGTGCCGTGGCATCTCATTCCCGTCGATCACAAAGTAAATAAGTCACATAAGTTCAACAGCGTCTTAGTCAAACACGTGAGTATTTACTAAACACATAAGAACAGATATTATATGTGTCTGTGTGTTTTCTGTAGGATCAGGACAGTCACACCTCTGAGAACATTATGTTACAGCACAACTTCTGTCACAACAGCGTCATGTCAGTTTGAGTCTGCAGAGACGTGATCCATCCGCTTTATTCAGGTCACAAGAACGTACAGTCTTTACGACAGGTTCAACTACTCATCGTTTTAGCAGCTTTAACTTTCTGTTTACTTTCCTGACATAACTCCACATCAGTAACCTCCATTTAAACCTGGGCGTGACTCGACCTGTATTAGTTGTGCTAAAAATGCACTTCATTTGGGTCAAAAGTTTAGTTTCCCATTGCCTTAACATTTCCAAAATGACTTTCCTCGTCACCAGACATGAAGCGCTGCAGACTGCATCAATACTAGGGAAACATACTCATGATTTTTTTCCTCTTATTGATCAACCTCAATTTTCAGTCGATTGTAGTCTTTTTAAAAACAAAAAAAAATAGCTTTAAGTAATGATTGTATGAACATAAACAAAACAGACGTTTAGAATGTTCCATTACACATAAAAGAATATATTTCATATACTAATTTAACTGAATGAATGGTTTATTTATACATCACATTTACACAGACAGATGTTTTCCAATGTGGTTCCAACAGTAACCCTCCTCACTCAGTGACAGCAGCAGCCCTGGAGCAGCTCAGCAGAGCGATTCACCTAAACACCTGAACACCTGGCGCCTCAACCTCCGACCACCACCAAGTGTTCCCTAACCTGCATGTTTTTGGTGGTGGGAGGAAACCGGAGTACCCGGAGAAAACCCACGGTGACACGGAGAGAACATGCAAACTCCACCCCAGAGAGATCGTGAGATGTTGATATGGTCCGACCCGGGAGTCGAACCACGACCTCCTTATTGGGAAGCCAGAGCTCTAACCATTGGCTACCGTGTACTTTATCATTTTCTTACTTAAATCTAGTGGGTGCGGCTTATATTCAGGGTGCGCTCATTATTATATTCAGTGTTGTGTGTAACTTAGTTACTGTCAGGTAGTTACTGTAATTAAATTAACTTAGTTACTGAGAAAATGAAATTACAGTTACAAAAATACTCGTAGTTACTTTAAAGTACAAAAAATCTACAAAAGTGACTTGTGTGAGATAAAACATCAGAGACACAGATCAGCAGCTGGAACAGGCCCAGAATCATTTATAATGTTGATTTACATAATCTGAGCCTGTTTAAGCAGCTCGTTTGTTGTTTGTCTTTGTTTAAATGACAATAATAAAATGTTAGATCCTATTTTTAATCAATGTTTTCAATAATACACACAAGCAATTCCCAAATTAATGTAACTAAATTATTTTTAAGTAACTATGTTGTGTAACTAATTCGATTTTGAAAAAGTAATAAGTAATATGCAACTAATTACTTTTTCAATACTTTTTCCCCAACACTGATGATATTTACTGACTCAAAAAAACAAAAGTTAATTGTAAGCATTGTTAAGACCAGCGAGAACCTCTTAAAGTTAGTTTCTGCAGTGTCATACTTTCATTCTGATCTAAATGTTTCAGTGGATCAGTCTGTTGTGTAAACTGTGTCTGAACTGAACAGACAGGCTTGACCGGAGTCACGGCAAAGACACTGTTACCGTTCCAGATCAACACTGAGGTCACGTGACTGGAGACAGAATGTAAACACACAAACGTTTCAAGTATGACAGGAAAGAGGAAAGGGGTGAGGGAGTGCATTTAAATACCTGAAAATCCAGCAGCGCCACGATGTTTTCATGTTTGAGCTCCTGTGAAGACAAAGAGAAAGGATCAGTGGCACTTTCATCCGGAGTCACGTCAGATTTCAACATTCATCCGTAAAATGTGTCAGTATCTGTTAACGGTCTCATGAAATCAGTTAAGACAAGAGACTGCAGGTGTAGGGCTGGGCATGTTCAAACTGCGGCCCGGGGACCAAACTGTGGGTCTTGGATTGATTTTCTTTGACCTCAGATTTCCTGCTAGACTGGCCCAAAATACAAAAGTACTCTTTTTAAAACCTCTTCTCATGTCCACTCACACGTCTGACAAAAATCTGTAAAAATTCAAACTAAAACTGTTTCTGATCCTTTGGAGCTCAGGCAAATGTCTTTGTGAAGCTGAAACACTGTAGTTTTAGCGTCTGAGACTCAGGCTCTGCTCAGAAGTGAGAACTTTCTCCAAACAAAAAAGAAAAACAATCTAATTTTCGCCAATTTTTTTTTTTTGTGGTAAATATCCGGATTTGTAAAGCTGCTGTCCTGAATGACACTAGATTTGGATATTTTGCGTTTTGACAATTCCTCCACAAACGCTGAAGGTAAAGCTGGCTGCACACTACAGGAGTTTTGGTCAGATTTTAACAGTGGATTTACACTAAGTGCAACTTGGATGCGAGTCACGCAGAACTTAGAAAGTGCTTAAAACCAATGCGTTGATTTACACCGTGCTCCGACATGTCCGACTGCGAGAGTCGCGCGGACTCTGCGGAAAGATCCGCATGAAGTCTATTTTTCCCGGAGACCGCAGCGGTCTGGTGCGGCTTTCAATTCATTATACGGAGCGTTCTCGCGGGAATCTACGTGACTCCACGTGGCTTTGGACGAAACCGGACCGCAGTTGACAGATTCTGGTGTAACAGGCACTTAGCAAGAAACCCGCACGTGTCCCGACCCGCACCCGCCTCGCAGTCTGTGTAAATCCAGCGTAAGCCTGATGTCCCTCTCGACGAGTTCGGAGAGGCGTGGCCAGAGTAACAATTTTCGTAAGAGATTTGTTGTCGTTTCTCTCCTCATGTTTGTGCGTCACTGCGACTATTTGTCAGGAGCATCATCGTGAGGTTCACATGCTGCATGTGCACATAAAATAATGTGCACATGCAGCTGTAAACAAATGTAACGCTTTGTGCACGTAATCCAAGTGCGGGATTCTTTTTTACGATCATTACGCAGGTCATCTCCAACGCATCTGCTCCTTAAATGATGTGAGAAGCACCGACTTTATAGAACATACATAGCCAACACGGAGTTTGTTAAACATTTTCATTTCACGCTCACAATGCGTCAGTGTAACAGCTCCTTACCTTTTATGAGCCTCTGCACCTCTGTGACGTTTATAAACCCGCTTTAACCCACTCGCGTTTCATTGTTAACTTTTATAACAGCGCACATGCCTTTGATCACGTGACACACGAGCTGTTCTCCGCTCCAAACGTCTGTCTTTAAAAAAAAGCAGCTAAACAACGTGTTTGGAGTGGGTTTTCCAGGCTTTTACTGGAAAACACACTTTTTAGCTAGTAGCCATTTAGCTACTTTAGAGGCTGATATTGATGACCTCGTGAAGGAAAACGCATTTTGGGAAAACAGGATCTGTTTTTAAATTGTCGCACAGAAGCTGCACATTTTACATTACTTGTTTTTAAGGTTGGAAAGTGGTTACATGACAATTTTGAACCTTACGTGACTCACATGTTAACACAAACAAGGGGCAGGGATATGTGATACTTGAAAACAGTAATTTTCTGACTACTGATGAGAAACACTGCTATAAAATGGTTTCTCAAGACTTCTCTGACCAAAATATTGTTATCAGAATTGGAAAAGCCGTATCAGTGCATCTCTATTCAAAATATTGTTGAAATCAGCAGTTCTGGCGACGCAAAGCCTGAAGTGAAAATCTCAAATATCAAATGTGAAGCGGAACAGACTGGACGCAGCGGCTCTCCAGTGAAATAATCCTGTTTGAAAAGCCTCAGAACGGCTTCGTTTACAGATCGGATGGGGAGACTTGTGCTTACCTTGAGTATTTGATCTCTTTGCCCAACAGCGTCTGTGATTTGGCCAAGTTCTTCTTGTTGATGCATTTCACCGCCACCTCCCAGTCGTGTTTCTGCAAAGACATGGAAGTTCTAAACGTCACAAAAGATGGCATCACAGTATTCTTAATTAGAGTAACGCATCAGCAAAACCTCTTGATATCGCACGTTTCAGGTATTGGTATCGACTGACTGACGCTGTGAACCCAGTAAAGCTGTGTTATGGTTAAACAAAGAAAAGGTTGATGTGTTAAAGTTAATTAATGACTCTGAGACAAGGTTAGTACATTTTTGATCAACAGTGTAAACATTTGTTCACTTTGAATCATTCTTGATTGTACTTGGACCAAAATACAATAAGTAATTGTTCAAACACAGACATATTGTGCACTAATAAATATTTCAATGATTTTGAATCTGTGCACTTTTATGTTTGGTAAATCATTGTGATAATATCGTTAATGGTGATTATTTTGGTCCCATTTCTCATCATTGTTTTCCTCAGGGTTGTGTTTGTAATGATTCATGCATGTTTGTGTTTCTGCTGATGTTACATGATTTCTTTGTCAAATCCCTGTTTTCAACTTCTACCTAACCACTTCCACTCTAACTCAAAACAATTCAGATTCCAAGTAAAACATGTTGGGCAGGTTTATTCCACGTAAGGCCTGATCTGATCCAGCCCACAACTACTTTTATAATACACATATTATTCCTGTTTACAAGGCACATTCAGTTATTTCTGGATGTACCTTTGACCTGAGTTAGTCCCATTTTAGTTTTGGTGTATTTCAGCTTCAGACTTTAGACTTGGTATTGGCCTAAAGCCGGTTACTCTTGGTTCAGTGTTGGGCAAGTTACTTTAAGATTGTAATACATTTTATACAGTATAGTTACAGGGCTAAAAATGTAATACATTTGTATTGCAATATTATTGTGAGTTACTTTGAGCTAATCACACATTTTTAGAGACATTGTACAATACTAGTCCTTTCACTTTTACACTTGATTGCTGAAGAATTTATAGAAATGTGACGTTACAACACGTTTTCCTCAAAATATTATATTCACCTTTGGGTCCACAGAAAATCTCTTCCACCAGTTTCACTCGTGTCTTGATCCTGAATTATCAATATTAATGCAATTCTTTTGTCAATATTTTTATGAGTAATGAGTTACACTACTTCGTTACTGTAACGAGTAACTAGTTACTTTTGTAATGAGTTACTCCCAACACTGGTAATGCTGCTATGAAACATCTTATAAAAAATATTAAGACATTTATCAAACAAAGCGGTAACACTTTAGAATAACTGCAACATAATCAGGCTTAATAAATCCTTAATAACACCTTAAAGACTTAATTCATCATGAACAAATGATTAATTAACAGATGAAAAAGTTTATTAATGCTTAGTAACTACTCAATTACCCTGAATCCTGCCCCCTAACCCTAAATCCTAACCTTAGCTCCTTAGATAAGCAGTTACTAAGCATTAATACAATTTTTCATTCATTAATTCACCATTTGTTCATGAATAATTAAGGCTTTATTTATGCTTTATTCATGGTTTACTAAGGCAAATTAAGGTGTAGTTAATATAACGTGGTACCAACAAAGCTAAAGTTCTGAAATGAAAAACATACAGTGAGGCAGTGCTGTTAGTAGGTTAGACTTCCTGCCTACAGAGGATAAACACTGACCCGTCCTGGTTTAGTTTTTTTTTTAATTCTGGTTCACTGTTGGTTTGAACATTTTTGTATAGTTCTATAAAGGCTATAGCAGTAGTTACTAACATTACTGAAACAGATTTGGAAGAACCCTAAACTTAGGCAAACTTGTGCAATGACCAAACCAGAAAATTAAAAATAAATAACGTTGATAAGCTTTGAAATCTGCTTGTTACAATAAGAGCCTATAAAAAGCCACACCTTTAACCTCGGGCAGATGATGAGCTGAAATATTTGTTTATGCAAATTCTTAAATCCTGTATGTCTCTGTCGTTATCGTTGCATCAGCCGTGTAAACCAGTAAAACACACATTCTTCAAGATCATTTCAACTGTTTTGTGCTTCAGGGCAAAGTTTAGAAAGAATGTTACTAGTGTTTAATGTTTGTCCGCCCGGTAACAACAACACGCAGCAGTTTTTAAAGTCCTGCAGTGACCAGTTTAAACAAGCTCAGAAATACTTCCTAAATATCTGTTGTAGGGATGCACCGATCCAGCTTTTTCAGTTCCGATACCGATCCCGATACTTTAGAATGAAGCATCTGCCGATACCGATATCAACCGATACTTGTGTAAGGACTGAAACAGCACTTTTTTACTTTTCAAAACATAAGACTTTTGATCATAATAGTGTTATTTATACCACAAGTCATAACTGAACAACTTAAGAAGAAGAGAGAGAAAGAAAGAAAGAAAGAAAGAGAGAGAAGAGAAGAGAGAGAGAAAAACAGAAGAGAGAGAAGAGAAGAGAAGAGAAGAAAAAGAGGAGAGAGAAGAGAGAGAGAGAGAGAAAGAAAGAGAGAGAGAGAAGAGAAGAAAGATAGGAGAGAAGAAAGATAGAGAGCACGAGAAGAGAGAGAAAGAAAGAGAGAGCATGAGGAGAGAGAGAGGAGAGAGAGAGAAGAGAAGAAAGAGAGAAAGAAAGAGAAGAGAGAGAGAGGAGAGAGAGAAAAAGAAGAGAAGAAAGAGATGAGAGAGAAAGAGAGAGAGAGAAAAAGAGAAGAGAGAGAGAAAAAGAGAGAGAGAGGAGAGAGCATGAGGAGAGAGAGAGAGAAGAGAGAGAGAAGAGAAGAAAGAGAGGAGAGAGAAAGAGAGAGAGAAAGAGAGAAGAAAGAGAGAAGAATACAGAAATAGAGAGAAGAAAGAAAAAGAGAAGAGAGAGAAAGAGAGGGGAAAGCAAGAGGAGAGAGACAGAGAGAGAGAGAGAGAGAAAGAAATTAAGAAAGATGAGAAGACAGAGTAATAGAGAGAAGAAAGAGAGAAAGAAAAGAGAGAGGAGAGTGAGAAGAGAGAGAAAGAAAAAGAGAATAAAGAAAGAGAGAGAAAGAATAAAATGTCAAACATTATGAGACATTCTGGATCAACATCAGCCTAATCAGACTCATTATGTCCAATTAAACACAACTAGGATATCGGCTGAACCGATATCATGGAGCCGATACTCGATCCAGCAAAATTTCCCGGATCGGCACCGATATTCGATCCCAGTATCGGATCGGTGCATCTCTAATCTGTTGAGTCTCTGTATTGTCTTGGGTTGTCAGCCGTGATTAGTCAACTAAAAGGGGATGTGATTAGGGCGGCTACAAACGATTATTTTGGTAATCGATTAGTTGGACGATTATTATTTCGAATAATCGATTAGTTGTTTAGAATAAGTCAGTCGAATACAAGATTTCTGCAAGTTTTGAGCCAAGGTAATGTTGCTTAAGAATATTCTAGGTGCAGATTTACAGACAAATTAGTGCTTAGGTCGAAAAACTCTCAAAAGTATTATAAAGTAAATCACATATAAAGCTAGTATCAAATATAGATTCTATAGATTCTCAATTGTTTGTACCAAGAAATGACTTTAGGATAACACAGTCTGACTGAGCGGTTTTAAAACAATTAGAACATAACATACATTTTTGACAACCAAAAAGCTGTTACTTTTTGTTAAAAGTGTCAATAATGACATTGGTACAAAGAATCAATCGTTGAGCATCACTGTAAATATCCCGGTGAGTGAATGAGAGAGTGAATGGTTGTCTGTAACCCTGCGACGAGTTGACCACTGTCCAGGGTGTTCTCCTGCCTAAGGCCCAAAGTCACTGGCTAGGCTCCAGTCACCCGGCTACTCCACTTTGGTGGGACACAGCCTTGGTATAGATAGATCAAGAATCGAGTACATTTCCTATAGGGAAGTTTCAAGCCGACATGTGACGTCAAAATGGTTGGCAGAACAGCAGAACTAAGCTAGCTCTCATTGTTTTTCCCATTGGGATTTAATTGCCAAAAGTAAAAGCTTTTTTTTTGGTGTAGGCTTTTTCTGAACACAGTAGGAGCTCTATGGATTGTTCTTATCAAACCTGTTAGCACACAGAGTCACACAGCAGGAGACAAACATTGTCTTTTTTCATGTTTGTTCAGCTTGCCGTCAATACGTTTAAGGACATTAAAGGACATTGTCAAACTTTTAGTATAAGTGTTTTTTGAAACCCCTATGGAGATTTAACAATGGTGTCCGTTAGGGACGATTCACTTAAGTCACGATTCGATTCAGTTTCGATTGTGCAGTCACAATTTTCAATTGGTTTAGTTTATCTATATAAACTTTTTTTACATCTTAAGACACAATACATATACTATACATGACAAAACAAAGCCACTGAGTTTAAAACTAGTGTTTCTTATCAACATTCGAAAAGTAAACAGTAATATATATTTATAATATATACTAGAAGTCCGTCCACACATCAGTTGTTACTGTAACATAATAATGCACATTCAGTCAGGTCTTACACAAGTTCAGGCTTTGTTTCTTCAAACGTTGTGACTATTCTTGTATTACTGTGTGTATTAAACAAATACAGAGTATGTGTTTAAGTCAGCGGCTGCAGGAGCAAAACTGATCGAGAAGAAGAAGACGAAGAAGAAGAAGAAGAAGAAGTTTTGACTGTCTTAAGATATAATATAGTAGTTTCACTATAAATTAATTATGTTTCACTTGAAAAGAGAGAAAAGTCACTTCAAATATAACTTGCTTTCTCCAATCTTAGCTTAAGAAAGTAAAATTATGTCTAAAAAAATATGTGCTTTATGCAATAAAAAATACCTGCATTTTAGTTTTAGTTTTAAATTTTCTAACGCACTGCCATTTAAGAACATTCAGACGAAAAACTCGTGTTTACATCACAAAGACAAATAAACATAATATTTTTCATCAACATTATTTGTTCATCTAGATCTGGCATGCTTTGAAACCTAAATAAAACAGTCAATAATCGATTACAAATAGTTGCAGTTGCTTAATAATCATAAGTTCAAGTAACGATAACTAAAATTAGCTGCAACAAGTTAAGTAAATTCAGCACTTTGTGAAAAAATAAACCACTGTGTACTGTCTGAATTGAATAACAAAGAATGTAATCAGGAACCGAATGCTGCGTTCTGATTGGCTGAGCTTGGGTGGGTCGCTCCAGTTTCACTTTGTGTTTTGCAGAGAGGTTTAAAAGCTGCAATTGCAACCAAAAATGAATACCTGTCGAAATAAATTGTGTTTGCAGTGTGAAAATACATACGCCACAAGTACCTGATCAAAACAATATTAGGCATAAATTAGAGCTTAAAATATTATAATAAATAAGACTAAAGGTCTAAAACAACAGTAAAGACGCTTTAATCAAAACATGACTAGATTTGTGTCAAAGTAAAACTAACACGAAAAAAGCAGACGACTTCAAGTATCACCAGAGTCAGCCTGAGTATCAGCAGAGGAGCGCGTACCACATTTTGAGAACACTGGTCTGGGTAAAGGATGCATTTCAGGTAAATAGACATGTTATAACATGTTCACGAGCTGAAGAATCCAACAATACCAGGCTAAAACTCAATGAAATTTCAACTAAAGCCAGTAATCGAGGCTTGTGACTTAAAATGCATAATATTCGTGCACTTAGACTTATCGATTTATTTATTTTGTATTATTTTGGTGAAGTCTGGTGCACCACGGCTGCTACGTGCTAGGCCTCTTCTCTTAAGGACGTACGATGAAAACAAAACACTGTAGGGCAACTTAAACACGATACAGACTGAATTTACAGCAACCTCACGCGAATATTTCACACAACTCACCGCTTATACTTTCATTTCAACGTAAAGATGATTTTGATAAGACTTTGCACGAGTTAAAACACTGAAAAACGTACCTCTTTATGCCTGCCTTTGAACACCACAGCGAATGCGCCGTGTCCGACCAGGTCTTTGCGGCTGAACTCGAATTTCCCCACAGTCTCCATGTTTTGTTTCGCTGTTGTTTTGCACTAGTGGGACTGGAGGCGATGTGACCCGCAGCAGGAGGCCCGATCTCGACCTTCTCTTCTCCCCGGGCAGAGTTTGGATGTGCGAGCCCTGCTGCTGCTGCTGCTTCGTCTCCTCCGCCTCCTCCACTTGCCATGGGCTGCCTTCCTGACAACAAACTCGCGTATTCCTCTCTCATGTTCACTCGGAAATGTTCGAGAGCCGCTAGTGAGGTTTAAACGTAGATCCATGGCTGTCACTGCGATTTGAGTTGAGTTATTTTACGTATAAAACAGGAAAAGTGACGTTTTGCGTGCTGCTGCGAGGAGACGACGCGCCACCTTAAAAGTACAGAAGCCCAGCTCTAAGCGTTTGTTTATATATTTTCAGCTCGTCGAAACGTCAAAAATCGCGTACGAAGCTAAACTAAGCACGTTTGTGTGTCAGCAGAAGGGTTAAAAGTGTCGTCTTGTGCCCGGGATCAGCTGCTCGGGACAGCTGACGAGCGGAAAGCAGCAGCGGTAGGTAGAAACTGGTCCCAACAAAGCAGCAGCAGCGTCCGTCCGTTCGCGTACGTGCCACGGCGCATGCGCAGAGCGCGGGGCTTACAGCTGTGCACGTGACGTCATCGCGTGCCCCGCCTCCCTCGGCCGCTATAAAAACAGAGAAAGTGTTAAAATAGGTTTTATTGTGGGTTTTGACGGGACGGAGCAAACAGGTGTGACTGAGCGTGAAGGACTGGACAGACGGTTGGATTAAAAGTAAAACATGAATATATAAACAAAGAAATGAAAGTTTTTTTGGTTTTGTTTTTGTTGAGGTGGAAATCAGCTGAGTAATCCAAGTCAAAGAGAAAGTTAAAACTGTTATTTGAAGATGGATTTATGTCAGGGGTGGGCTGTTATTTTTACTCACAGACAAGCAGTGAAGGGCCGTACTGCAGCCAATGGTTTAAACATTCTTGTAACTTGTAACTCTTCGAATTATCACCAAGTTATTTCCTTAAAGTCGAAACTACAAGAAAAATTTTACAAAGAAGAGTCACTGTTTTCCGGAGAATAAAGTCTAACCAGACTTTATTCTCTGGGCAACTGCAACCTGGGGGCCAAATGCGGCCCGCGACCTGTTTTAATCAGGCCCCTGACATGTTTTTTCAAACGCAGAAATGCATAACGAAGATAAAACTTGGGCTACAACAATTTCGGTGACGACACATCCGGTGAGTTGTTTCTGGCTTTGGAGTTGTGTGTAGTTGTCTCTGCTCTCTTGCCTCAAATCCACAAATCTGTTCTAAATTCATTGTCCTACTACACAACAGCGTTGGTCGCGTAGTCCCTGACCATCCAGAGTTACATCTAACTTGCATTTGTTGCTAGTCATCTCAAACAAGTTCATTTAAAAGATTTATCTCGTTATTTTTATTCCATGGAATTAATCTGTTTTGGACTCTGGCTCTACAGACTTAAACTCTATATCTACAATTAGATCTGCATTAGTCTTAGTTACATCTAAGCCTGTCCGTCCATGGGAGTGGAGCTCTTCTTCACTGTGGTTATCCTCAGGTTTCTCTTTTTCTCTTTAGTTTTTGTTTTTTGCCGAGAAGGAGGGTCTAAGGACAGGGGATGCTCTGGACAATCATTCACTTGCTCTACTAATAATCTGCTTAGACATTCTTGATCAATCACTGCTTCTGAATGTTTATCGTTTCATTGAATGTGTATTGTTTTATTTTATTTCCTACTATTCATGTTTGATAAATTAATATTGTTGGGAAATCTTCCGAGTCGACGAAATAAATGGATTTGATTTGTTTTACAACTCAATTTACTTCCTGTAATATTCAGCTTTATTTTAATATTTTCATAAACTGCCACTTTGCTGCTGTAAAACTATGTCATAAATATTTATCTGGCTCTGATGCATAACATTAAGAATAAATCGGACACAGAGGTCAAAGCTACCGAGCCATTTGTGTTATAATGTACACTGAAAACACTCTTCTTCCAGGGAAAACGGTCTGCGAGGCAAACAGAACCAGAAGGTTAAACGGCGAGCGAGAGGTTGGGTCAGAATTGAAATGTGAAGCGGAGAAGCGGAGCGTGTCATACTGCTCCAGGCCTGACAGGAAGAGCACTTTTCAGAAGCGTCTCTCCGTGAACTCCCAGGACAGTCGGATCTAACCAGCCCCAGCCGACCGCGAGGAGAAAAGCCCGAGGAGAGACCGGTCCTGCAGGGAGACGGAGAAATGGGAGCAGACAGGAGCAGGCAGGCAGAGGATGGGACCATTGTGGACGCTTACATTTGTATTCTGCAGGGTTCAGGTTCAGAGTCTGAGGCTGCTTCTCAGGACAAACTGAACAGGACATGGCTCGATCGGGGAACAAAGGCTCAAACCAGTGTCTCTTTCTCTAAACTGGCCGGTTCTGGTCACAAAACACTTTTACCAATCGAACCAGCGCAGTAGAGACTCATCTGAACCAGAATCACTCTGAGGAAGTTCAAAAGAGGCTCCTCCTTTTGTCTCTGCCTGATCTGTGTCACGTCCAAACAAAAAAGTATAGGGCCACTTCAGAACAGTGTTGTGCTGCGTTCAGACGGGACAGTGTTGAAGCAATCACTCATTTAAGGCTTTGAAAATATATTATTTATGCGTTCATGTCTGTAGCCTACTCATAAAATATTCTGCAGTGTTTATATTGAGTCAGAAGTGGGGCTCAAACTCTCAACCTTCTGCGCGACAAACCTTCACTCTACACATGTGCCACTGCAACTACATTCATAGACTGAGCTCTATTATGTACCCAATCGTCGTAAAGCATTTGTCAGGCTACATATTTTTGTTGAAAGTGAGGAAGCGCCACTTTAAAATAAAACTTTGATTTCCTGCATCGTTTAATATTAAACAGGTTTCTATATAATTAGATCAGACTCTGCAGCAGAACAAAGCACAGAGCCTGCGCCACTTACAGCTCCGCCAAAATGAAGCACTTTCTGAACCACCTCTGCCAAATGGTGCCATGAAACAACCACCATGTCTCTTGCTGGAAACGCACACTTTACAAGCTTTGCAAAAAATCGTACCAAAAAACCTTTAACTGGTTGGCTCATTAGGCCAATGAACTTCTAATAACCTACCACAATAAGTGTGTTAAACAGGCCATATTGTGTAGGTTAAAACAAACTAAAAACTAAAAAAGTTTATTTTACATGTAAAAGCAAAACGAACAATAATGCAAATGATGTAGATAAAGATGAATGAAAGCAGTGTTGTGTGGGAGTGTATGAGTGAAGCGACTCTGTAAATGAAGCGATGACGTCATCTTTCCAAAAGTGAAGCTTCACATTCACAGATCACATGGTTTATGCTGCATTCATGTTCTCTCGGAAACTCTGAAGTTTCGAGCTCCGATTGGGAAAAACGTGTTTGAACACTGCTCGGGACGGAATTTCAGCACGGAAACTCGCCAGAAGTGCTGGCGGCCGAGTTCCCTAGTTTGCGTCAAATGACAAGAGCCTGGGCAGGACTCACGGCAGGACAGCATGAGATTGGAGCAGAGACTGACTCAAAATGACAGGGATTTAGTTTTTAATCACACTTAGAGTTCTGCTTCACCAGTAAAACACATTTAAACCTTAATGCAGACTAAATGAGTTTACATCAATGCACCTTTATGTCCGAAATCATTTATTTATCAACCTTTACCAACAAGAAAAGACACAGCTCCTCAGTAAGTTCATGAGTTACAACAATAAGAGTTTTCACATGACTTTTTAACGAATCTGCAAAGAAAATCAAGATGAAGTGATGCAAATGTTTGTTGGTGTCACGGCTCCGCGCGTGTTTCACAAGCTGCTGTCATGAACGCTCTGATTTTGGGAGGTCTGCTCGTTACGTAGATACCTGCCAGTTTCTTGGGGGACACGAATGCAGCATCAGGCAAACTGAAGCAAACAGGGCTTCATTAGACACGCCCCCTGTTACTCGGTACAAGCCCCGATGCCTCGGCTTCAAATGGCCCATCACTAAATTTTAATCTAAAGCGTCGGAATTCGGCGTCAAACACTTTGGGCGGCTCATCATGTGTGAAATCTGAAGGTGTTCATTGGTGATTTGGGAACATAAAGCTACAGACGGGGCAAACCCAAGGCACTCTTCATACAATAAAAGTTTAAAAAGCCTTTATTTATCTGGGCTGCTTCATTGTTAAAATATTATTATTATTTTAATGTGTGCTGATCTGTTTCCCACGCGTCACACACTCACAACAGCTTTCTTCAGGGTGTGATTCTCAGCAGTCCACTGCCTATGTATTGATTAAGAGAGGCCCAATCAGGTAGAGCAAATTGGCAAACAATCAATACATTTAAACTTAAAAATGGAAAAATATACAATACTGAAACATTCATTAATTGCAACACAACTGTTGTAGTCTTGTACTTGTGGTTGTTTTTATAAGATGAACTAAGAGGCTTAAGGACAGAGTGTCAGAACATAAATATGCTTTAAGGATGAATAATATGGACCACCCTATGACACTCTTCAGATCGTCTCAGAACTTGAGTAGTGCTATTAAGCAATTAAAATATAGAGAGATTAATAAATTATGATCTGTGTTAATTAATCTAATTAATCTATTTTTAATCTCACCTAAAAATTGCTGAGAAAAACACTCAAGTTTGTTTTGGTTTTTATCCAATTTAATTATATTATTGTTGCAGATGGAAAATATTATTATATTGCAAAAAACTCAATTATTATGTCTGTAATTAATTAATCTCAATTAATGCACTAATTTGACAGCCCTAAGCTTGAGCATATTCAAACAAATATTAGACATAGTGACCGTCTGAAGTTACTTTTGCAGAGGGAAACACAGCACATTTACAATCTGCAGGCCACTGTTTTCCCAGGATTAGTCCTTTTTATTACACCCACCGCCAAATGCGGCGACACGGTGGCGAAGCGGTTAGCGCTCTGGCCTCATAGCAAGAAGGTCCTGGGTTCGACTCCCGGGCCGCCCGGGGCCTTTCTATGTGGAGTTTGCATGTTCTCCCCGTGTCTGCGTAAGTTTCCTCCGGGTACTCCGGTTTCCTCCTACAACTAAAAACATGTCCATTAATGCCTCCCCTGACCCTTCCCCCAGGGCTCCCCTGCAAAAGAGATTCTGAATCTCAGTGGGATTTCCCTGGTTAAATAAAGGTCAATTAAATTAAATTAAAATGAATGGCGCGTCGCACTTTCTTCTCTTCTTACTGTTTTACAAATGCAAAACAGAGTCTAATGGATTTTGTCGCCCTCCTCCTCATGATGATCCTCGCCAGATTTCAGCTTGTTCGGGCTAATAAACCCTAACGTGCTCTGATGGGACCTTTGACAAACGCATGTGGCCATTTCAAGTCTGCAGTGTTTTGGCCTTAACCAGTCTTGTTACTGCAAACGTAATACTGCTCAAGTGTCACAGAGGTTGTCACTGAAGTCGAATTTTATATAAAAAAATATATAGTTTGGTAAATGTAAATGTGAGTGTAATATTTAAAGAGTGTGTATGTGCTGGTCCTGAAGAGGGCAGTAAAGCTCCACAAAGACCAGGATGTTCATCTCTCTTCAGAACGTTTACCCCTTTCACCTTTAATAAAAATAAATAAATAAATAAAAACACAGACTGAGCAGGAGCAGCATCAATGAGTTAAATTAACTTGTGTTTTTTGTGTCGATAGAACAATGAGAGTTAAAGATTTTCAACTTAGACATTTGAGTTATGAGAAAGAGAGAGAGAGAGAAGGAGAGAGAGAAAGAGAGAGAGAGAGAAGAGAGAGAGAGAAGAGAGAGAGAGAGAAGAGAGAGAGAGAATAAGCGAGAGAAAGAGAAAGTAGAGAAAACAAGAGAGAAAAAGAGAGGGAGAGAAAGAGAGTAAAGAGAGAGGCAGAAAGAGGGAGAAAGAGAGGACAAAGAGAGAGAGAAAATGTGAGAGAGAGAAAGAGAGGAAGAGAAGAGATAGAGGTGTGGAGAAAGAGCGAGAGAGGGAAAGAGAGAGAGAGAAAGGATAGAGAAGAGAGTGGTAGGAAAAGGATAGATAGAGAGAAAGAGAGAGGGGAGAAAAAGAGAGAGAAAAGACAGAGAAAGAGAGACAAAGGAGAGAGGGAAAGTTGAGAAAGAAAAGAGAGAGAGGACAAAGGAGAGAAAAAGAGAAAAGGAGAGAAAGAGAAGGAAGAGAGTCAGAGAGAGGTAGGAAAAGGATAGAGGGAGAAAGAGGGTGGAGAAAGAGACAAAGGAGAGAGGGAGAAAGAGAAAGGAGAGAGAGAGAAGGAAGACAATCAGAGAGAGAGAGAAAGGAGAGAGAAAGAAAGAAAGAAAACGTGAGAGAGAGAGAGAGAGAGAGAAAGGAGAGAGAGAAGAGATAGGGGTGTGGAGAAAGAGGGAGAGAGAAAGAGAAAGGATAGAGAAGAGAGCGGTAGGAAAAGGATAGACAGAGAAAGAAAGGAAAAGAGAAAGAGAAAGAGGGGATCAGAGAGAGAAAGAAAAAAAGAGGAATTGAGAAAGAAACATACAATGCAGAGAAGTGGAAAAACAAACAAATTCTCAATGAATACATAAATCAATAAATCTCTTCTGTAGTATTATCATTACATCTGAGTAAAACAACAGCGATGCATCTGTTCAGCTCCAGCCTGTCTCTGCTGCTCACAGAACCATCTCGTGCTTGGACGTTTTGGCGCTCGCAGACCCGCAGCAGGTGTCCCATCCTACACACCGACTGATCCTTTCTCTTGAGTCCTCGTTGAGTCTCAGCTGGCGACACTCGGAGCAGACGCAGGCCTCGGGGATTTGTGCTGAGCTCCGTCGGACAGCACGGCTCACGGTTGGACGACAGTTTGAACAGGACTGGGCCGATCAAGGACACGTTACTCAAAGCGTTCACATTCTAATCTCAGTGGAGGGTTTGTGGAGGTTTACTGCAGTGAAAGTTCAGGTTTGGTTATTGATAATTGCAGTGTTTAATGAATGTACTTTGGAAACAGTAAGTAAGCATCTGTAGTTTGATAAAGCCTGATCTCATTAGATTTAGGAAGTTAAGCAGGTTTGGCTCTGGGCAGTGCTTGAGCTCTGAAAACCAGGAACCAGAGAGGGAAAAAAGAGTAAGGTGCTCATGTGTCCTTCAGCCAAGACCACAAGTGTCAAACTCGAGGTCTTGTAAGGTTTACTTTAATTTTATGTTAGTGCCAGGAATAATCTGGGTGTCTTAACCTAATGAAATGATTTGTCTGAAACTTAAAGAGTAGGGATGCACCGATTCAGCTTTTTCAGTTCCGATATCGATCCCGATATTTGGCTTTAACTATCTGCCGATACTCGATACCACCACCCAACCGATACCAGTGAAAGGACTGAAATTGCTTCTTTTTCTTATAAAAACTTAATACATTTGGCCATATTGTGTTATTTAACTGATGTTTATAGGGCAAGTTACAACTTAACAACTTAATCTGAATAAAATGCCCAATATTATGAAACGTTATGGATCAACACCAGCCTGTAAAATAGTCTCATTATGTCCAAAACTATGATATCGGCTGAACCGATATCATGGAGCCGATACCCGATCCAGCAAAATGTCCTGGATCGGCGGCGATATCCGATCCAGGTATCGGATTGGTGCATCCCCATTAAAGAGTAAAGGGTCTTTCGCACAAACACAAACCCCAGTCGCTTTTGTAGGTAAACGCAGCGTCTGTTCAAGTCTCTTTACATCAATGTAAAAGAACTTTCACACAAACACGATCCAAACAGCCACCAGTCATTTGTTTGACAAAAATTACGAAACACATGTTTAGCGCAAGTAGTTGTCTAATCTCACCTGACAGATTGAGCTAATCTTCTATTTCTCACTAGAGTCCAGTCTTCGTACTGCGGTTGCTGCAACTCCTCCGTCTTTGTTTTCTTCTGACCAAATAGTAACCCTTCTCCTCCGTACTTACGTCCTGCCAAATTCAATCCATTGCGGCAGGGCTCTGACCGAGGCGCCAAGGGCCAATCAAACAGCTGCATATGTAGCATCTAGCGACCGCTGATGATGCAGATTTTAGCAAGTCTTCAAAACCTTGCCTCCACGACCTGCTCCGCGCTCCTCTGACGCCCAACAACCCCATTTACACCAAACACACGAGAGCCGCCTGTCATCAAAAGTTGGGTCACACCAACGTCGGAACTGAGCAGAACAGAGTGTGAGAGTTGTGAAAAGAAGACATCTGTTTTTCTCGATTCCATGAAGACCATGCAAAAGCTTAAGCTACCTACGCTGGACTTCTGAAATGTCAGACTTTCACACCTGAAGCAGCAGAGGACGATGCAGTGAGGGTGTTTGATTCTTGTGATGTTCAACAGACACAAATTAGGATTTTGTGATGGAGTTATTGTTGTTTGAGCAGATCTCCCACACTTTTTTGTTTTTGACTAAACTTTACTTGTAAAAACAGAAACTTTAACTTTAATACAAATGAATGCAATAATCTTCTGTAGAACTTGACTTGTACTTAAGCCAAAGAGTTCAGATTTACCTCAGACTTACAAAACAATGACTTGGTCGCATCTCCAGATTTCACAAAAGAAACAAGAAATACTACATACATTTGCCCAAAAGCATTCATTCTCTGAAAAGGAAATCAACCTGTAGCACAATAATGACATTGCAAACACTACGCCTGGATCAGACGTTCTTAACATTGCCGTCATGTATTTTTCTCATTTTATTGCGGCAAACATCCAAATGGAGGTCTCCGCAGACAGATTACTTTGACATCACCTGGCTCTCACTCGGCTAATACTTTACACTAAACACTTTGATTGATAGCCCGTGTTTGCGCGTGGACGGTTTGAAATGGTGCCATGAAGGTCAGCGCTTATTTCAAATCCATCTCGGAGCCGAAATGAACTTTTAATACCTGATCAGCATAATAGTGGAGTCGCCGCTGCGTTCCAGTGTGCGATCCAGCCAATAGGTCACGCCGGATAATTACAGAGCCAAGACGAGGTAAATCCAATACCGGCATTAGAGCCGCGGAGGAGACTGCGGGAGCACAGACTGGACATGAGGAGACAACAGGTGCATCTGGAAGAGAGAAGCAAGAAGAAAACTGTATGGATTCTGAACATTTTGTGTCTGTATAAACTCATTTATGCTCTACGTTTGTGATGCATACAGATGTGTTGTATTAATTTGCATCTACGTCACTTGATCACGTCGCGTCCCTCCATGATGGAGGCAGAAGTGTGAACGCAGGAGTACAGGGAGCACAAAACTGACATTCTCACATATTTTCTTATTTTTCCGTAAAGAAAGCAGAATGCTTCTAGCGCATGTTCAGTCTGTAGAAGTGGGATGTCTTTTAGACTCCATGTGGTTATTTTCACTAAAGACCTGATCAGAGCCGAATCTAACGTTTTGGGGGCCCTAAGCAAAAATTAGCTTTCCTTTTTCTACGAAACTTAATCAATCAAGCCAAAGCAGCGTTTTTAAATTTACTTTTTTCATTATAATTTATAACTATACACAAAGCAACAAAAATAAGTGTAAGCTAAATCATATTTCTCACAATAAAAAGATAATGTAACATCCTGCCCCAGAAACATTTGAAAAAAACAAATGCATTTTCCCTCAATTTAGAGTGAGTTATTTTAGACCAACAAATCTTTCATTTTATGCATATTTTTATCATTAATTTCATTGCACCTCTCCTCAAGTTTTTCTTGGTGTCAGTGTTTCCAAATGGGCCCCAGCCCTGTTCCTCTCCCTGTGAGCTCCGCCTCTGTTCCCTCTTCACGCTGACGCTTTAACAGCTGATAAGCTGCATCATCGCACTGGACTTTTTAGACAGAATACTAACATTTGAGACTTTTTTGGGACAAACAGCCTCATGTTTTATGAAGCTATTGAAATAATTCAACACAAATGTGCAGAAATCCGCCGTATTTCGCCGCGGGTATGTTTGCGATCTACAGACGTTTAATTTATCAGCTATTTCTGTGCGTGGTTCAGCCAATACTTGTCCTATTGACACAAAATAAAGATTGGAACATGCATTTGTTGTCCAAACTGTTCCCCAGAATCTTTGATTTTGCACGAGAATCATCAGACACCCGTTTCTGCTTTGGTCAGTCTTAAGCGCAGCACAGGGGAGCGACTGTGTCTCTGCCGTGTCTCAAGAACAGAGGAGGGCAGGGTCCTCGCGTTTAAACTTGTAGATTGGTCAAACAGGGTTTATGTACAGCGCAAACCAGAGGGTGAAGCCACAGGCCTGATGACTTGACTGACATAAACTCAAAAAACTATCAGCACGCAGAAGGAGGCGGGGCCCTCCGCAACTTGCGTAGTCTGCGTATAGGAAGGTCCAGCTCTGGACCTGATACAAGAGCAGAAACACAGCAGACAAATCTGAACAGCTTTCCCATTGAAAAACACAGGGTCAGTGGCTCGCAATGACGCACCACAGGCACACACACATATTCTGCTGCAGTTGTGGACGCACGGCTGTGGTTGCGCTTGCTCACGCATGTCATTTTTGTCGCTTGCAGTGTGTTTGGGTCCTTAGACTTACAACCTCCTGCCTGTTATTGCAGCGTGTCGCACAAGATTCAGCCTTTTTACAATTGAAATCAATAAAACTAACTTAGAAACAGGCAGGTTTTGGTAAAGTTTCCATTAGTTGTAATGCACACAGAGCTTTTGCCTCCATCATGGAGAAGTGGGCGCTCCCTCTAAGAACCTCACCACACATGCACAGGGTCAATAGAGGTTTCTGTCAGTCCTTGCTGACGGCTAATGTCAGCGTCTTCATGGCTAATGCTCTTTAGCAATGAGAAATGTGTTAATTCTCTCGGCTCAACAGTGCGTTTAAGCAGCTCCTAAGGCTGTCTGCTTTGTTTTTTTGATTCATACATTCTATTGACCATCAATGCTCACTACTCTTCAAGATGCATTGTGGGAAATCTGCACTACTTTTGACCTGCTGGACATTTGGACACCACTACAAAAATATGTTTTTTCTTGGGCAAATGATTTTCAAAATTTTGTCAGCCGATGTTAATATCAGTGGAGGATTTTAAAGACCACTACAGACCATTTTAAAGAGTAATTCAAGAAAGAAAGAATGGAAGAACTTAAGTTTCATTACAACTCAGAAGAGCCACTCGATATTATCCAAATAAGAGTAGAAGTATGACGTCAGAAGATCATTAAATAAGAATGTGCACCCACTTCTACAACATGTACTCTTCTCCTTTGTGGGATTAAAGCGCTGGAGTCTTAACACTGACACCACAGACGGACCCTGAGCCCTGCATAACAATAGGATCTATAAAAGCGCTGTAGAAACTTGACATCTTATTCCTGATGACTTTTGAAGGACTCCGGCAGCTCCTATTGCCAAAAGACACTTGACCTCCGACGACTTGCTTCTTCTTTATTCCCTCTCTTAAAAAACACTATAAGACATTTTGAGCAGCTTCAGGGACAAGTTATGTTCATGGAGCTTGAACTTGAGCTGTTAGTGCTTCGAATGAATGTCAGTGTAATAACGCAAAACAGCTTCTTTCCAGACTGACGTGAGAGGATACGTTTGTACAGTGTGAGAGGTCAGACCTTGAGGTGCAGAAGTGTTTATTTAACCACTAAACCACAGCCCCAGAAACATGAATGAGACGCTGCAGCACTTTCAGTTTTGTTGATCAATGTTCCCTCAATCAGTCAGTCAAACTTTATTTATCAAGTGCTTTTTGGCTATTTTTTTTTTCAAACCAATCATACCTTTCATCAGTCTTGCGTTGTCTTGTGTCTGAATTTCCACATTCACGCTGTTTTGGAATCATCTTTGAATGTTCAGCAGGTCAAAAGCTAGAGCAAGAGAGTTTCAATTCTGCCAAACATCAGTTCACTTTGTGTAAACTTCCCGACTTTGCATCATTGGGCTTTGTTCACTTCACAGGAGACGGGGACTTTTTTGATTTAACCAATCCTACTTTTTGGTTGTTTTGTTGTCAAAGAAGTAGAGCATAGTGTCAGTGATTGTTACTGATTCTATGAAGTAAACTAATATAAAAGGTTCATAATCTTATGCTAAGGTAATGTTTGAAACAAGGTCAAAGACGGTCTTAACTCAGGTTGATTTTGGCCACACATTTACTTCGCTCCTGTTCCTGATTGGACGACCGTACTTCTGTTTTGGGGAAGCGTCTGCAGTCCTGTGATAAGTGACCTAGAGCTGGAGTGAAATGAAATTGAGTGTAGGCAGGTGGTAACAGCCTGACTAGTTTTTATGGGCATCAACAAGATTTTTGTGAACGACACAAGCAAACATCACGTTAGGTCCTCTAGTCTAGAATTCACCATCACCATAGACAGAGCAGCTGACAGTGTTCATCGTGGAGATTTTTCTGCTGAGCACCAAACTATGGCAACTCTTCTGGCAGATGTCCCAGTCGCACAGAAGAATGGGTCAAATGCAGAGAAATAATTTCTGTCCTGAGGAATTAATAAAGTATTTATTTCATGCCCCTCTGAGGACCATTTTTCAAATGTTGCTTTGGCGAAAAACTCTTTTCTGGTTGTTTAGTGGCTTTTTAAGTAACTTTACTGAGCACTTGTGGCCTCCCTCCACACCAGCTCACTAACAACTCTTGAAACCTTCGAGAGCAGTACCGCGCTCCATTATAGACATATCGCAGAGCACAGGGCATCAGGTGCTCTGGGGTCACCACAGCTGAGCAATATCTGCCTAAAGCCCGTGGACCTCAACATGAGCGCTCGTAAATAAGCAACACACTAGACAGTGTACATTTACCACGACACAAAAACAGCGTATTTTGAGCACGAGTTCGGGCCTTTTTTGCGTCCTTATGTTACGCCGTACATTTAGCACGATATGAAAAAGCGTAAAAATGACACAAATTCTGGTTGAAGCCACGTTTTCTTTAGATGAAAGTGTAAGTTTAGGCTTTAAGTTACTTAAATGGGTAAGTTTAGGTCTGGAGCTGGGGCAGGTTAAGATTAGGATCAGGATTTTGTTAATATTCATAAACTGGGACTGCGACACGTACCATATTTACAAAACAGCCGTGAACTCGATTGACATGTCCTGTAATGTCAAGGGTAAATGTACACTTTCTTGTGAGATCGGGCTCAAATAAGACAATGGCAGGCCACAGATCACAAACTGAGTAGGCCTAATGCTTGCCCTGTATAACTGATATTCAGCCTCAGTCTGTGCAGCTGCTGTGCTTCTGCTGAAGTACATGTGTCTGATCATTCACAGCACAAAGAACAACTTCAAAGAGAACTGTCTGGAAAAGGGGAACATGTCTACCATCTCAAGCTTTAACTTCATCAACAGGACACACATTTGTCCAGTTCCGATGACAAACAGCAGATTAACTAATGTAGCAAAATTCAACAGATTTTTGCACATTTCTGCTGGATTCTTCTGGAACACCACACTTTATATGAGGCATTTGTCCTTTCATCAGCCTTTAGTATTTCTGCCAACAAGGTCAAAGACACGATGCTGCTTACTCATCTGTTGCTTCCCGTTCTGAAAGTTTGCATAGGCGTCCAAGAAGCTAGCAGCGGCCCTGGTCAGGAGCCAGAAAAACGACCCTAGACTTCAGTAATGTCACATCCTCTCTGCCAGACGTGACAAAACCGTGAGACGCCGACGGAATCACAATCACTTTATTCCATTGGCAGCAAATTACGAAGGTAAAAATACATATTGAAATGTGATTCACAAGAGAAGCCTATTACATCCAGGCTGTGTTTCTCCATTGTATTCACACAAGTCTCGGCGCACTGCACTGAAAACAAGGCCGTAAACAGAATAAATTGGAAACTAATAGAGAGGATGCTAGGTTATTACAGCTCACATAATTGTGGCGTTTTCAGAGTTATTCTGACTTGGAGCATGAATGAGTTTAATTGTATATTTCCGAAGCTCCTCCCCAGGCAATTGAACAAGTTTAATTTTTGTGATGAAGTGAACAGAACCTCATTTGACACTGATTTGCATTTAAAGGGACTGGATGTAAGTTTTTCCATTTGTGCTGAAAATGTAATGAAGGATTTTTTGCAGATGTCAAGTTGTTTAAAGAGGTTTTTAAGTTCATGGTAATTTAAAAGTGCACTCAGGTCTGCGGCTTGGGATTCTGTGTTGTGTAAACTGTTCTTGTGTGCAGTTCATCATACCTGCAGTTCTGTTTGTTCAGTAATCTTGACTTCTTTTCTTTTGCAAAGTCTAGATTGAGTCAGACCATTTGTTAGCAGCTTTGTAGTGAATGTTTATCGTCGACAGATTAAAAGGAAAGTGCCTCCAAGGTCACACAACGCAGAAAGACATAGATGTATCGTATTTCTTCTACTTTCTCCATCAGACACATACCTCAGCTCACCTAAATGCAATGCTGCTGTTCTCAATCGGAAGAAGGTGGTTTGTCCCCATTCAGGTGGAGGAGTCCTGCCCCAAGTGGAGAAGTTGAGTGAGGGACGGATGGAGCGAGAGATGAACAGGTGGATCGGTGCAGCGTCAGGCAGCAGAGACGAGATCGCTGTATCACTGTTGTGGTGAAGAAGTAGCTGAGTTAAAGAACAAAGCTCTTGATTAACCTTCAATCTATGATCCAACTCTCACCTTTAGTCATGAGCTTGGGGTAAAGATCAAAAGGACAATAGTATCACAGATACAATAACTTTTCTTATAGAGAGAAAAGATCAGTCATACAGGAGAAACTCTGAGAGTCACTGCTTCTCCACGCCAAGAGGAGCCAGCTGAGGTGGTTTGGGTCACCGAGCTGGTTATTCTGGAGGACTATGTCTCTTGAACTGTCTGGGAACACGTCAGGATTGTAAAACAAAATTTATGCTGTTAAATCAACATTTGTGAATGATTTTTTTTTTTACTACTCAACATGTCACATTAAGGTGAGTAAAAAACACAGTGTAAGCTTCAGGAGACAGACGTTCATCAGATCGGTTCTGACCTGATCTAAACAGCTGCTCTTGTCCTGTTTTGTTGTTTTTATTAAAGACGTTTCCCCAGCCAGCTAGACGGACAGCGTTTCTTTCTGCAGGCGAAATGAACAGTAGAACATGAAAGAGACATCGACCGGCAGAGTGGATAGTGCTCTCACCTCGCAACAAAACATTGTGGGTTCCACACCGCTCGACCCGGGCATTTCTCTGTAAAGTTGCCTGTTCCACTCCTTGTCTAGGTGGTTTCCTCCGGTTTCCCCACCAACCAATAGGTCAGGCTTGGTGCTAGTTGGAGGTTGAGGCACCAGATGTCTAGACGAATCTCAACGAAACGAGACGAGAGCAGCTGTTTGGATCAGGTCTGAACCGGTCTGACAGACGTCTGTCTCCTGAAGCTTGAGACAGTGTTTATTCCTGTTTTTTTACCTGAATGTAACTTTTAAGGGTCGTAGGGAAGAATTTAATTCACAAATGTTGATTTAGCAGCAAACTTTGTTTTCTCACAGTGATAAACTATTGTAGTTAGCTTTTGACTTGTTTCACTGTTTGTTTACGGCGCTTTTCATGAGGCAGGTTGCCTGCACATCACCTATGTTGATAATAAATCTATATAGCCTTACTTATTCCATGGATGTCACAGACTCACATCATGAGGACACGTGCACTGGTTTTGTGACCTGTCACTTATTTGCTGATGTTATTACCGGAATTAGGAAGGATATTCTTCAGGCAGGGTTGTCGCTTTGCGCAGTGGAAACAGCAAAGAACTGTACCATACTGTCCTTTTCCAAGTCTATGGTACATGGTTATAAAAATAGAACAGGTTAGATCTCATTGGTGTAACAGTCATTTCTATCCACATTCACACACGCTCATAGTCTGAGTGAAAATTGATTGACACGTGACTTTGACCCAAACAGCGCCGTGGCAGTCCGACGGGAGAGACTCTGGCCAGACAGTCTGTCACGTTCCGTTCATCTGTCTCTGGTTCACGTTCACTGACACTAAAGAACCACACACCGCTCCCACACTGCTGCAAAAACAAACCTCCACACCGGCAAGTCATACAGTCATTTATTTTTCTACAAAAATATTTTACATTAGAAAACACAGCTTCAAATATACAGAGTCCACTTGAACGTCTGGCAAAAGCAAATATATCTGTCTAGATCTCAATTATAGGTAAATACATGGTTATGCGAGAGTAAGTGTGGCTGCTATGCGTGGTCCTGTGTGAAAACGGTGATAAATCTTTCTGTTTAATTACAAAAATACAACAAAGCCGACAGTTTTGTGTGGAGTTTGTCTGCAGGCGCCGTCAGAGTAAATGTAGATGTATGAGTTTTATCAGAGAGAGAGAGAATACACAAACACAACAAGATAAACACTGCAAAAATGTGTTTCTAGCTGAAATAATAGATCTAAATCTTGTTTTTCTGCAGTTGAGATGTAAGCTGATGGACCTTGATTAGACACAGTTCATTTTCTGAGGGAAAACAGAGGAGCTCAAAAGTTCTATTCACAATCTTAAAAATGTAAGCAAATGTGAATCTTACAATTGGTTTCCCTCAGCACAGGCATAACATTCGTTCAGAAACCTATGTCATTTTTTTACAAAACGAGTGAATCCTTCAGCACACTACAGGAGTTTTGGCCCGATTTTATTCCCGATGTTTCCCTCTACAAGTTCAGGAAGTGAGGCCAGAGTGAGGGTTTTTGTATGAGATTTGTTGTGTTTCTCTCCTTCTGTCTGTGCGTCACTGTGACTCTGTTAGGACTGTTTGCAGGAGCATCATGGTGCAACACATTCTCACTAGATGGCGTACTTTTACCACGACACAAAAACAGCGTATTTGGACTACGATTCACAGCTGTTTTTAGTACTTATGTTACGCCGTCATTTAGCACGATATGAAAAAGAGTAAAAATGACACGAGATTTCACAGCGACAAAAAAAAGAGTTTTAATTGAAGCCACGTGGGTACGTTTTCTTCAGGTGAAACGAGTAAGTTCAGGCATAAAGTTACTAAAATGGGTAAGATTAGGTCTGGGGCTTGGGGCAGGTTAAGATTAGAATCAGGATTTCATAAATATTCATAAATAAGAACACGTCTTAACAACCACCATTGAAATGAATGGGGACTGTGACGCGTACTATAATTACGCAAAACAGCTGTGAACTCGTGCTAATCATACCTCATTTACATGTTGTGTAAGGTCGTGGTAAATGTACGCTTTCTTGTGAGATCAGGCTCCATGGTGAGATGCAGCTGCTGCACGAGCGTGAGGACCTTTAAACCAGTGTCTTGAGCGTTCAAGTATATTTGAGGCTTGTGTTGCGTCTGTGGTGTCTGTTGATGTGCCTTCATGCCTCTGAAGACGCAGCGTCTTGCAAAGTGCACCTCAAACCTGCAGCAACCACAACTTCACACGAAGCTGCGGCGAACGCAGGAGTTTGGAAAATCATCTTCAGACGCGTTGGAAGTCCATGTCAAACAATCAGAGTCTATTGACCCTATTTTGTCCTGACCACTTTTCTAGGATTTGCACTTCCTGTTTAGCTCTGTTACGGTAATTTACATGTTTGTTTGTCTGTCTTGTGGGGCAATTTCAAACATTTGTAATGAAAGTTAAAATAAAACCATCATCTGAAGTTGACAGGCTAAATGCAGCTAAACAGGAAGTACAATTCCTAGAAAAGTGGGCGGGACAAAATAGGGTCAATACTCCTGTGACGTAGTGACTGCTGTTGTTCTCTCTCACATCAAGGGGAAAGCGGGCTGTTTACTGAAGTCTTATTCCAACTTTTTTAACGAAAGGTTGCTTGTTTGGGGGCTTTTTTCAAAGGCTTGGTCGTTTGGAAAACATGGAAAAACAAACAACACGAGAGAGGATCTTGACTGACGCAGAGCTCACATGGATCTAAAAATGCTCGTTCCCGTGTTTAAACCACTGCTGCATGACTGACACTGGAGGAGCTGAGAGGGCAGAGACAGCAAAAGGATACTGCCTGTAGGAGGGGAAAGCTGTGCGATGGGTAAAGTACGTTTTATAAATGCAGAAAGCCGCTCCCTCCTTCTCTCTCTCAACATGATCTGTCTACGTGTAAAAAAAAAAAGCATTTTGCAAACAAGCGGGAACTCAAAGAAGCGCGTTGGGGCTGCCAGGTCAGTCAAATCATTGTAAATGTCCTTATCTCTGTGCCCTGTTCTGTTTTGACAAAAAGAAAAAAAAAACTCAAAACCAAGACTAACCCCAAAACCAGCCGAGCAGCAGCAGAAAAAAGGTTGTGTTTGTCCTGCTTGAATGCATTTGTTCTTTTTTCAATCCAACATATTCTCAAAAGCAAAACATTTTTATCAAATTGTAAAATGTTTCAAGCTAAGTTATCAATGCTGCAGCGCTGAGGCAATTCATTCTACAAAACTACTCCAAACATTCTGGATTCTAGTCATTTTAATCAAGGCTAGATCCACATTTTTGCAGTGAAAAATGGAGCATTTCATCTAAAACAAGACAAATACGATACACCTTTGAACAAATATAAAAGGCTAGTTATTTTCTTAAGCAAAGCACAGATACTGTACTCAAAGTGTACGTAAATATATAAGTTACTGTCTGTCTTTTGATTTTTGTCTTTTAAATCAAACACAGCAGAAATGTTTTATATAGTATGAAAGAGCAAAATCTCATCTGTTTTGTCTTTTCCATTCTGTCTTCTTCAACATATTAATGCTGGAATCTTGTGGTGTGTGGGAAATGATGGTAAACACCACTGCACACGAACGCCTCTCGTGTCGTGATTACTAGTGGGAAACTGGGAAATAAGACATTTCTGTCTGTTTACAAGAGATTTGCCTGGAAACTAATTTGCCAGTGGCGCAGGTAAAAATGTCTTACTCCCCTGGCAAATATTCTGGTTTAAAAATAGAACAGATACATTCAGACGAGGCAGAAACACCTTCAAACAGTTCCAATAATAATAATAATAATTTTTATGCTTGTTGGTGTGCTTGTTTCCATGGAAATGTTATTGCTTTGGCTATAACGAGTAATATTTCACCTACTGGCAGTCACCAAGAAGAAACACTTTGTGGTTACTAGTAATCACAACAAGAGTGCTATATTTATATGTGTATGTAGTTCAATTTCCCTCTTGACAAGCGGTGTTTACCATCATTTCCCACAAACCACTGGATCGGAGCGTTAATAATCTGAGCAAGACAGAAAGGTGGAATGGAAAAGCCACACAAAGGAGCCTTTTCCTCTCGTGCGGACGACTCCTCTGATGGTGCTTTATTATCTGGCTCATTTCTACCCAGCCTAATTTGAATGTATTCTAATGCTGCATTCAGACCAGACAGTGTTTAAGCGTCGAAATTCGCGCGTTGAAGCAAATTTTGACTCCAAATATTTTCAAAGCTGATGCCCCAACAGGCGCCCAAAACACCCCAGAACGCGTCAAGGCGTCGGGGGACAAGGACACTTTTTATGCCCTGATGCGCTGCTTTGAGTTCCCGCTTGTTTGCAAAAGGCTTTGTTTTGCTAGATCACAGAGAGAGAAGGTGAGAGAGATAGAGGCTTGTTGCCTTTATAAAACATAACTTACCCGATCACACAACTTTCTCCTCCTGACAGTTCATTTTGCTGTCTCTGTCCTCTTCCAGTGTCTCGTCATACTGCAGTGGTTTCAGCACAGCAACAAGTATTTTGAATAGATCCATGTGAGCGCGTTGGCAGTCTAGATCAGGTCCCATGTTTTTTTTGGTTGTGTCTCTAGATTTTCAGCGCAACAAGCGACTTTTGAAAAAGCCCCAAACAAGCGACCTTTTGTTAAAAAAGTTATTAAAAGACTTGAGAAAATAGTCGTCCTTTCCTCTTGATGTGAGAGGACAACAGCCGTATGTCACTACGTCACAGGAGTGTAGTCTCTGATTGGCTGATGCCGACTTCCAACACGTCTGAGGATGGATTTTCCCAACTACTGCATTCAGTTTGAACTTCCACTTCGCGAGACGCCGCGTCTTCAGAGGCATGAAAGCACGTCAACAGACGCTCCAGGCGCCAATACGCACCGCAAATTTGATGTGGGTTGTTTGACTTAACATTGAAAATAGACGCAAAAATGCAAATGCACTGTTTTTCAGACAGTATATTTAACTTTATATGCAGTATTTAATATTTCATTTTCCATTGGTTCAGTGCAGCAGAAGGGCGGAGCCTTTCTCGCCTCCACTTGAAGAGTCAGGCTCAGACTGTGATAAACTAAATTAAATGATAATGACTAAAAGCACAATTAGCAGCTGTTTGGAGGTAAAGACATTACGTCTGTTATAATATTATTTACAGCGAGTGTTCACCGCAAAGCTTGCGTTGCGAATGACTAAACACGAGTTTGTTGTGAATAACTTAACCTGACAATTCTCCGCAATCATAACAACTAGAAACATAAATCGCAGACTGACAGAGAGATCACACTTCGCTGTGTCAGTGTGCTGCTGCACTGTCTGAAAGAGGAAGTTTTCTATGGTGGAGCTGCTCCGCTAAGTTTAAAGAAGTATCGACACTTGTTCAAACAAGTATTGAGTATCGATTTGACAACCCTAGTTTGTTGAAAAAAATATTATTAATACAAATTTGCTTCTTCATCTGAGCAGGCTTGCAAGGCCACAAAAAAAACATTTAATCAACCAAAAGGTGGCCCATCTTTTACATTATAGCATGAAAAGTATTTGGTTCCATTGCTAATGTTCCAACTTTGTGTTGAATTGTTACAGTGTCACTTTAAGCAAGTTTGACGTCTTTCAAACATAGTGTTGCAGGTACATTTGCTGGCTACAAACAGGTTTATTTAGACTTACATCTAAATATTACATTGTCACTTTGCAAGTAGCCTACGTTTTCTATTTTCGGGGTCACAACTGAAAAAAGCACTCGATACCTAAAGTTAATCTTCTAACATTAAACCTTGTTTTGCTAAGGAAATCTTTCAACATTGCTCCAAGCTAAATGTTGACAAAGACGTCCTCCAGAGCCTTCTTATCCTAAGCCGTCGCTGATAGTGTATCGAGCAGTTCTTTGTGGGCTCAGTCTGACTCGTCCTGACCCGACCCGAGCTGTGCCGCTCCAGTGGAAACAAGACTAATGTCCCCAGACTAAGATCGCATCCATCCTCCTGTCACTGTCCCACCACATCATTCATTAATCCAGCTGTCAGCCCGGGTTTAAAGCTCCATCTGTAAGACATCCATGTGAGCTCTGTGAAAGTGCATCGCTTCTGTATCAATCACAGCTCCACGTACGGCTTGTGTTTGAGTCTGCACAATCACAGCTCGCATACGGCTTGTGTTTGAGTCTGTCTGCACAATCACAGCTCCGCGTACGCGCTTGTGTGTTGAGTCTGCACAATCACAGCTCCACGTACGGCTTGTGTTTGAGTCTGCACAATCACAGCTCCACGTACGGCTTGTGTTTGAGTCTGCACAATCACAGCTCCACGTACGGCTTGTGTTTGAGTCTGCACAATCACAGCTCACGTACGGCTTGTTGGTCTGCACAATCACAGCTCCACGTACGCTTTGTTTGAGTCTGCACAATCACAGCTCCACGTACGGCTTGTGTTTGAGGTCTGCACAATCACAGCTCCACGTACGGCTTGTGTTTGAGTCTGCACAATCACAGCTCCACGTACGGCTTGTGTTTGAGTCTGCACAATCACAGCTCCACGTACGGCTTGTGTTTGGAGTCTGTCTGCCACAATCACAGCTCCACGTACGGCTTGTGTTTGAGTCGTCCACAATCACAGCTCCACGTACGGCTTGTGTTTGAGTCTGCACAATCACAGCTCCACGTACTGCTTGTGTTTGAGTCTGCACAATCACAGCTCCACGTACGCTTGTGTTTGAGTCTGCACAATCACAGCTCCACGTACGGCTTGTGTTTGAGTCTGCACAATCACAGCTCCACGTACGGCTCTGTGTTTGGAGTCTGTCTGCAGGTTTAAGACTGTTTATCAGCCAACGTCCAAACACAAGTCAGAAGGAAGAGCCCACGTTTTTGATCTGATTAAAATTACAGTGGATATAATAGTCTGCCTCACTGTCCTTGGGGAGTGTTTTAGATGCTGCTGCTCTGATAAACATATAATTAGTAGACGCGCAGTTCGACTCTGATGCTGCTGAACACTTAGCATCTGAGCTAGTCCTGTAAGATTTGAGCTAGTTCGGGGCGTTCTACAGTTTATTTTCCTATAGCTGTTAGCATTAGCCCGCAAAAAACGCAAGTTACAAAGAATGCAAAAGTATCGCTGTTACAAATCTCCCCGACCACATTTAGCAAAGGTCAGAGCCTCGTTACAACCTACTGTTGAGATGACAAACTTTTTAGTTCGAACTTCGAATAGATATTTCTAAACTAGTACATCTATTAAGACTCTAAAGACACTGTTACTGTGAGAACAGCAGACAAATGACATAAACAACACCAATAAAAGTTGTCCATGTAGCTTCACTTCTCTGTGGAGGTGCGTCTGAGTCATATGAGTGATGGAGTTTGAGAAGTGTTTTCTGCCTCTGAATGTATCAGTTTGTGAAACACAATATAATATTGCCAAAGTTGTTTAAAAAAGCTTCACAAGACACAAATCAAGCTGTTTTGCTCATGGTTTTTCTGAAATAGTTTTATCCATCAAAGTGCATCTTCTGCCATTGTGTTCAATTGATTTGCGTCATCACCTCTATCGGAGGAATATGGCATCACTCTGTTCGTGTTGTAGCAACAGAGCAGAGCTGCTGAATGCACGTCTACTAACTTAATTTAATGTCTATGATTCGACTGGTCTCAAAGAGAGAAAGTTCCCTGTGAATTCTTATGGATCTTTAACCATGAAATAGTTTAAGGCTATATCCTAAAATATCATGCGTTGCCGACTATCTATATCGACAAAAACCCTGCAATAATCCATGCATTCCAGCAGCAGTCTGACCAACCAGAGTCAGAACAGTTTAGTCCCTGCTTTGCCTGGTTAGAACCAGGACCAAGCAGGATCTAAAAAAAACCAGGTCCCAGAGAAACAGAGCTAGTGGAAACACGCATAAGTGATTAGCCTGGCTGTACAGGTCAGTGTAGCAACATTTAGAATGTAACTACAACACCAACATTCTGGAGATGACCCTGTCTGTTCTTCTTACACATGTGAAGTTGCGTTTCAGGACATAGCTGTCTTTAGAGTCAGGCTGTGAAGTGGTTTTTGGCATGTCGGACACTACAATGTGAATTTTTGACTTCCGCAGTGAGCAGGAAGAAAAAGAGGAACACTGGAACTGTGTATTACTCTGGAAAAACCAAACAGACAACTAAAAGAGCTTCATAGCAAAAATGAGATTACATCGGCTTGAAATGAAGAGTTAGTTTGCCCTAAAGATAAAATCTGAACCTGTGAAAAGTGCAAAAATATTTACAAAAATAGCAAACACATTTACATCTCGTGTTTGGCAAATGCAAGACTGTGAGTTTGGACGTGTTAATCTGTGAATCTGCAGAAAAGGAGAGAGAAAACACAGAAATAAGATTCCAGAAAAGAAAAAGGATTCATCATGTCCTTATGTCCACTGCACAGATTCAGAGAAATCACTGGGAAAGGTGATAATCAGTATCAGCTTATTGTAACGATACTTATATCATATGTCCATAGTTATCCCTGGTATTTCTTTGGATCTTTTTGATCTGGTTTTGATCTTTGTTTGTCAATAAAAAAAATCTCTTATCTATGTTTATGAAACTTTCAGCTGACGTCATTCTGCACAATCTTATTGTATCTTATAAATATTTTGAAAAATTATGTTAAACGTTGCACTGGCTATGAAAAAATATAGCATTTGTTGTCTTCAAGGGTCATTTTTGACTCGAAACATGGTAAAAGCTGAAGTAAAGGGCCACAATGACCCGGGAGGACCAGCCGTGTGACTTTTTCTCACCAGAAAAAAAGTACAAAAGCTGGAAAATAAAATGTATGTCAAACTTAGACAATCACTGCTGCTCTACCCGGCGCAGCGGTCAGCGCTCTGGCCTCATAGCAAGAGGTCCTGGGTTCGACTCCCGAGCATGTTCTCCCCATGTCTGCGTAGGTTTCCTCCTACAACTAAAAACATTAATGCCTCCCCTGCAAAAGAGATTCTGAATCTCAGTGGGACTTCCCTGGTTAAATAACTGTAATTAAATTAATTAAATTAACTAGTTTGTTTCCCTTTATTCAATATTTTTGTAGAGATAAAAAAAACAGTATTTTTAAAGGGCCTAAAAAGAACTATGATTACTTTTGTCATATATTACCATAATTTTACACTAAAAATGAAATATATGTGTACAATTTGTGATAACATGTTAGAAAGAAGCTAAATTAAAGACGAATAAAAAGTTGCTCAGCGTTATTTTATACAACTGTAACAGACCCACAAAGTTGATCCGACCACAAGTGCATTGCCTTTACGAAGTAACAGGAGGGTTATATAATTTATCGGATTTAACCAACTTTGGAAAGACTGCCATCATTTGGTGCGGATATTTTTAGTGCTTAAACTGCAATAACAAATATTTATTGAATAATTATCAAAGTCAGCTCATCTTTGGTTTTTTGACTGTTCTAAGTTTTTTCATTGAAAATTGAAAACAAACTGTGCAGTGGACACCAGGCTTAAAATGTAAAGATGTACAATAATTTCTCTGTTTTGTGAATTTCTTCCTTAGATGTCGGCGCCTGCAGACATTGTTCACTTCAAGGCAGTTTCTGAGAATTCTGTAACGTGAGGTTTGTGTAATGTTGGGTGAATGTATCAGATGTTCGGGGATCACACTGCAAGGCGTTTCCAACAGGCTTCATTCACGTGACGGAACATTCTCTATTCACCCTCTTCCAGAACTTCTGTTTCAACGAGATTTCATTCAAAAACATGAATCTGTCACGTGTCCTATTCGCACGGGTTCATATTTACCTCCAGAGCTCGTGTAGATTGTAATAATTATGGACGTGAGTTTTGAAAATGTCTGAAGCGTTTCCTCTGAATTTTGCCGTCTGTAATTCACCATTGATACCAAAATTGTCGTCATAATCGTCTGACGAATGAAACAGCATGACTCGCATTAAAATAGAATGTTAGAACGTTAACACACATTTTAAGCAAAAAAACATACAATTCTAAATATTTTATAACAGACAAAAAAACAAGACCTTAAAGTCCATATGGCAAGCGCAATTTAGTCTGAAGCTTTGAATTTGCACCAAGAAAAAGAATGATTGGAAAATAGCTTTAATGAATGAGTGTGGATGAATGTCTAGAGCACAGGTGTCAAACTCAAGGCCCGGGGACCAGATGCGGCCCTCCACCTCATTTCATGCGGCCCTCAAGGTCTTATAAGGCTTACTTGAATTTGATTTAAGTGCCAGAAGTAATCTGTATGTCTTGACCTAATGAAACAATATGTCTGAAACTTAAATAGTACAAGTCATTTTTCAGACTAATGCAGATGTATATTCAGTTGTTGTCACTTCAATAAATATACAATAATCAAATACAACTTTTATTTGTGTATATCAAAGATTAGTAAGGTTAATTTCAGTTAGAACCGGCCTTTGGAGGACAACCCCGATGCTGATGTGGCCCTTTGTCATGAGCTCGACACCCCTGGTCTAGAGCCTTGTCAAAGACACATTTCTGCCACACGTTGGGGCAGACAGTAAAGTTTTCTACTCTATTCTTATTTTATGTTTATTGGGATGTTTATTATTCAAGGCACGCTCTTGGTAACAAATTTGTTCTCAAGGGCTCCTTAAAAACATTTTTGGCATTTACAAAATTGTTCTTAACGGAAAATGTTCGTCTGTAAGAACAAATCCTAAGAACAAATCCTAAGAACACTCAGGAGCACTTGTAAGAACAAAAAATCTGCTGTTACAGAATTTTATTTCTTATATAATTCAGTCTAAAATTGTAATTCTACAACACTGTAGGTTAGGTATTTTTACAAATTATAAGAGTTTTAGAAACAAAAAAAGTCCTTTAATAGACCTGCTGTGTCACCGCCTAGAACCAGAGCTGTAGGGACAACTTTTACTCTGCGCTACACTGTTACCTTTGTTTTTGCACGTGTCTTTTCTTCAAAAGATGTAAACAGAAAGTTTAATGTTCGACGCTGTTTCCAGTGCCTCCTCAGCTCTTTTCATTGGCCGTTGGGCTCCAGTGTTTGTCCAGAGGAGCGTCATAAACTGTGAACAGCACCGGAGCAAAAATCGGCTTATAATTCAACATGTTTAAAAACTGCTACTGGAGTCTAGTCTCGTCTATGTCTGCTCTACACGACTGAACCATGAGTCCAGTCACAGACACACACACACTACACGAGTGAGACAACTGCAACTACCTTCGACTAATCTCGACTAGGCGTGACTAAGTGCGACTGAGATTAACATGGGAAAATGACAAGAGTTGTGCAATGTGTGGCCAGCTTTAGACGTTGTTGGGTCATTTTACAGAGGTAAATATCATCCCGTGCGAATAGGACTATCGAGTTATCATCATCATTATCAAAGTCTACAATGCGACAACAGCTCAACCTATGACCATCAAATGGCAAATGTCAAATAAATAACCGCAAAAACAATAAGCTAAAAACAGACTGATATTCATAAGGACAAAATATTCCAGTTTGTCATTAGTCCGTCCCGCTCTGCCCCGTCACAGTCCAGAGCTTTGTCATCATAGCAGGTGTGAGGCCAGCGCCCGACACAGCGTCCACAGCAGCAGCAGCAGCAGGCAGAGGGGTGTGGCCTGTGCGCGCCGCCCCACAGGAGACGCGCCGTCCGAGGTACAGGAGCACACCTCGTAGCCGTTCTGGGCGTGGTCCGGGTGGCCTCTGCTCTCGGGACTTTTGGGCTCCGGAGAGTCTGGAGAGTCGGCCTGCATCTCGGTGCACAGGAGCCAGTCTTTAGCGATGAGACGCGGGAAAGCTGCCTCGGCCTCCATGTCACTGCTGGGCACGCGCCAGTACTCCTTCCCCTTGAAGAAGTACGACGATCCTGACGGGACACAAGCAGAGGGAGGGTTATACTAATGTAATGTGAGAGACAGAGAGGGCAGAAGAACATTGAAAACAGCTCTGAAAATAACAGAAGGCAGAATGCTGTTTCTCCCCTGAAGCCAAACTCATTAAACACACAACATTATGCACAATTCAAATAGTTTTAGAATATTAGAATCATTGAAAATTACAAATGCATATTGTTATTGTGGGCAAAAAATAATACCAGGATCCTGTCAACAATAGTTAAACAATAAAATGTCAATTTAACAAAATGTGGTAAAACATGTGTTCGAATAATATTTTCCAGGCTTCTTTTAGTGTCTGATGAACGATCAACAGGAACTCTGAGGTTGGCGAGGCACAATGCTTCCATACTGCACTAGATGCAAATTTATGCTGCAAAATCTCAAGACGTCTCAAGGTCCAAACACAACACACGCCACAACGTTCACACACATAATCTTGTGAAACCACAGCCGTACGTCCACGTGTGTCCAGCTGCAACAGAATGTGTGGCTCCAGATGAGTTTTTCTATGGAAAAGCTGTTTAGACCTGTTTGTTCATGTTTATGCACTTGTATCTAGTCTATAGTGAAAATAACCACATGGAAAGGTTTATTATTGCCCTGTGGAGAGTTTGATGAGACGAGGCTCTTAAATGTAAAGGTAACAGCTTAAATGGACTGTCTTTCTGAAGTTGAGCTTTTTCATATGATCCATAGTTGTCTCAGGATGTGTGGTGCTGATGGTACATCTACAAATACAAAGGTCTTCTTGTAAAAATACTATAACAGAAGACTGCTTTCTTTGTTCTGGCTGGAATAAAAAAAATCTTTGCACACAAGATGTGCTGAACCATACGTGCGCCATGCGCGAACAGTGTGGCCCTTCACATTCACATTAAATCTTACCTAAAAAAATGCGACCAAAAGCAGATGATTTTATGTGTGCGTACTGCTTTTATGCTTGCAGTGAGTCCTTGGCCGTACATTGTCCTAGTGTAGGGGTCTAAAACACAAGACTTACTATGTTTTATTCTATAAAAATAAACATTACAGTCTATGTAAAGCCTAATGTGCATATACTCTAATATATCCACATTCATTGTTTTACATTTTACAAACAAAATAAATACATAAAGTAAATAAAAATGGGTAACCAGGGTCCAACTGTTCTACCCTGGAAAATTTTGGACAAATTGTAAGTAAGTTACTGTATTTTAGTGTCTTTTATAAGTTTTATAGTCACATCTCAATGCAACACAGTCTCACTAGATGGCGTACTTTTACCATGACACAAAAACAGCGTATTTTGACCACGACTTCACAGCTATTTTTAGTACTTATGCTACGCCGTGCATTTAGCACGATATGAAAAAGCGTAAAAATGACACGAGATTTCACAGCGTCAAAATAGGACGAGTTTTGGTTGCAGCCACGTGGGGACGTTTTCTTCAGGTGAAACGGGTAAGTTCAGGCATAAAGTTACTAAAATTAGTAAGATTAGATCTGGGGCTTGGCATAAATAAGAACACGTCTTAACAACCACCATTGAAATGAACGGGGACTGTGACGCGTACTATAATTACGCAAAACAGCTGTGAACTCGTGCTAATCATACGTAATTTGCATGTTGTGTAATGTCGTGGTAAATGTACGCTTTCTTGTGAGACCGGGCTCCTCAATGATATATTTGATTGGTGGGCCACTATAAATAATAATCAGAGGTGATTCTGGGGGCCACATTTGGCCTCTGAGTGTAACATTGTCTTGATGCAAAAATGCTGTTCGGCCTAAACGCAGCATAGGAGACAATCCACACTTTTGAGGTAAACTGGAATGAGCCGAACTGCGGCATAAAAGGGGCCTACTCTAAAGGCTCTGTGCATGGAATGTCAGTTCACATGTTTATTTTCAAAATGGCTCACTTCTGAAGTTATTTCCTGTTAGCATTAACATGTAGACACAAACATGTCTCTTTATAAACATACAAATGTCCATTGGTGAAAAACTCTCCTGGTAGCTCACTATTCCTTCTCTAATCTTCCAAGTATTTATTTTTTAGACTGATTGATGAGTAAAAACCTCATAGAAATGAACTGAACAGAAAATGCTCATAAATACTGAAGTTAGCTATTTTGAATATAAACAAGCCAACTGGTGTTCCGTGCACAGAACCTGATCTTTCTAAGGAGACGAGGTTTTTGTGCATTCTTCTTCAATATAAAACATTTCCTGTATTTCAGTAGATTTATAACATCATTTCCCCGACTTCTATCGTCTACATCTGACAGTCCCAGTGCCCGAGAACAAGCAGCAGCTGCAGGTATATTTACTCTTCGTCAGACTGTTTGCATTGCCAGCACACGCAGACCCTTTGAAGCAGCGCTGTGTACGGGACAGGAGCCACACGGAGAGCAGCTTTAGGGGAGCAGAGGTGAAACTTCTGATCTCACACCGGTCTGAAGAGCCTCCCCCGAGTGCCCTGCGCTAATTAGCCTCTTAGTCTCTATTCACTGTGTACAAGGAGTTATCAAAGCCGAGAGTCGCAGCCACCTGGAGAGAGAGAGGCTGAAGAGGATGTCATTTGTGCTTATTTTAAGGCAAGAGTTTAATGGCATGGTTAAGGAAACATATGGTGTTTTTAAATAGGCTTTTAGATGGGTTTTACAAGTTACAGGTTAGATCATGTTTCTTCATTGGTGGGTTTCGTTGGGGGCTGGTAACAACTTTGGGCAAAGGGGCTCCACAATCTCTACGCTAAGTATTATCTATCAGACGAACACAGTAAATGAGTTATTTCATCTTATTTAGTCTACAAATTGAGAAATGCAGTCAGTAATCAACGTTGGTAAAGACCACAACAACAACACAGAGCCACACAACATATTTGGCAAAATTACACAAACACGTGGTGCACTCAAATACTTATAAAACTGGGAAAAGGCATTACAATAGCTGCACTTATGCTGCGTTCAGACTAGACACCGTCAAAGCTATACATTTTGTGTGTTTGTGCGAATTTTGCCGCAGAATATTTTCAAAGCTGACTCCCCAACAGATGCCCTAAACGCCCCAACACGGGTCGGTGCGCCACGGAAAATAGATACTTTTGACGCCCCAACGCGCCTTCAAAGTGATGTTTACAGCTTCTACATAAATGTGAGAAAAAGCAGAAGTTTAAACACAGAACTGACTTAAGTGTGTGCAGCAGTGTTTTCTCTGCTCTGATCACACAGGACAGTCGTGAGTCTGACTGACGCTCCTAAAGCCCAGGTTTACAGGGGCGGAGCTAAGGGCATCTGGGATGGGCCCCAAATCTGGTCTCTATGGGGGGCACTATCTGATTTTTTTTTAAAAGATACATTGTTAAACTTTTGAACCACAGAAAAAACTTGAATAAAAGCGTCTTTTTTTGTTTAGATGTCTTTGTGGCACTACATAAATAATCAAATTGTGTGACTTTACTCTTGGCAGGCTTCCGTGGCCACAAATGAACTATTTTTTGGTCAAGAGGAGGACCTCCTCCTGTTTGTTTCAATGGAAAAACAGCTCCTGGCTTTATTTTTGACAATATGGCACAGAACGGCACAATATGGGACAATACATACAGTATGTCAATAATAATTTTCTCAAAAATGACTTTATCTCTCCGTTTTCAGAGAATTTTGCAATTGACTTTTCACCTCCAAAAAGTTGCACAGTGCCACATAAAATAATATTGTTAAGTTCATTTTCTGTGAAAGGGCTACCTTCATGCTGCTCCCTCTAATAATTCTACAAAGAGAATGTTTATTAATCAAATCTGAGCCCAGAAGCAGGAGTTTGGTCATTACTGTTGTTTTTGTGACTAAACTTTATGGATCGAAAGGAGATTAGAGTGAAGACTTGACCGCGCGAGCGTTTGAAAAAGCAGATTTAATCATGTCTGCTGGCTTCCTCCAGGGCAGAGCAGGACCACATCAGACCCACCGCCTCAGGCCGGATGCAGGAGCCACATCACAACAACTAATCACTGTTTTTCAATGAAATACATGATTCAAGTCTGCTAATGTTACACCTGTTATGTGTCCTCTTTAGAAAAATGTCATGGAATGTTAATGAGTTTTTTTTAATTGCACGGTGTAAAAGCAGGAGCGTTCAGTAAAAGAATGTTGTTGTTTTTGACTAAAGCCTTCTGCACACTACAGGAGATTTGGCCTGATTTTAAGTTCAGAATTTTTGTAAGAGATTTTTTGTGGTTTCTTTACTTGGCCATACCTGCTTGTCTAATCCTGATCCTGTCAGATCTCAGAAGCTAAGCAAGAAAGGGCCTGGTTAGTGCTTGGATGGGAGACCGTTGGAACACCAGCTGCCACAGTATTTTTTTTTTGTAATACATTTTACCTTTTATATTATGTGTACATTTTTTCATATTATAATTTCATTACTGATTTACTCCAGCTATTTGTATTTGGGGTGTGAGTGGAAGTGCTCTGAGTGCCTTGAAAGATGGAAAAGCGCAATATAATAAAGACCATTTACCTTTTTTTTTGACGCATCTAAAAATTGCAAAAGATCATAAACCCCTGACACTGGCACCAGTCTTTAAAGTGAGGCTAAACACGCGGTCAGACTCCTCCCACAACCGAACCCCAAACAGACTCGCAAAAGTGAGATGCCCTGAGAAACCCAGTGGGTGTGAACAGACAATAATTGACAAATATGGACAGTGAGCTTGTGAGTGATGTGAGTTTTGTGTGAGACTGACGTGAGGAGAAGTTCACAGCTCTGAGGCTGTGCACATGTCTAGTTTCTTACTTTTAACTGTGCAGACAAATGAATGAAGCCTTTGATTTAGCTACATAATGAACATGTGAGTATTGAGTATTAAAATTGAAAATGAAAAAATGAAACAACGAAACAAATATGAGAACCTGTGCAACTTCGCACATCGCACGTTATCAAGCTGAGCCAAATGACTGATAATGTAATTTTGCAGTAGGCAAAAGGAGTCAGAAGGAGGAGTGTTTATAACCCACCTGGGTGCTCATCGGTGTGTACTGAAAATGCACTGACAGCGTTTGACCATCCAGCCCGATCTCACAAGAAAGCGTACATATACCACGACATAACGCAACATGTAAATTGCGTATGATTAGCACGAGTTTACGACTCTTTTGCGTAATTATAGTACACGTCACAGTCCCCGTTCATTTCAATGTTGGTTGTTAAGATGTGTTTTTATTTATAAAAATTAACAAAATCCTACATCTAATCTTAACCTGCCCCAAGCCCCAACCCTAATGTTAACCATTTTAGTAACTTTTTGCCTGAACTTATCCGTTTCACCTGAAGAAAACATCTCCATGTGGCTTCAACCAAATCTCGTGTCATTTTTACGCTTTTTCATATCGTGCTATATGTACGGCGTAACATAAGTACGCAAAACAGGACTGATATCGTGCTAAAAATACGCTATTTTTGTCTCGTGCTATATGTACGCCTTCTTGTGAGACTGTGTTTGACCATCAACAGCACAGTCGTGGTTTGTGAGCCTTTTTATTTCCAAGTTAAAATAGGGATCAACGACATATTAGTATCAATATCAGACCAATATTGAAAAACAGCCAAGATCTGGCACTGATATTTTCAGAGGAGGTTTTCTAGTCTGCAGATTGTGCCGGGTCCAGACCAAAGCGAAGGTAAGACACCGTCACAAACCATCAATGTGAATGTTTGTGAGACAAATGTGTGGAGCAGAGACAGAACTAAGCCAACAGCCCATTTTTTAGACAACAAGAGAATGGAAAAGGAATCAAATACCAATCTTATCATCCCAAGTTTTAACTCTAATTTTTTAAGTGAGCATGTCTTTTTTTAATTCAAACTCTCTCATAGAACATAACGACTTTTTATGAGCCACTTCAAACGCTAAACTTAATCCACAAAGTCAAATAAAAGTTGTATTTTGGATGCAACCAGCCCTCTGCCCTTGACCCGTCTGAAAGAAGCAGTTTAACCACAGCAGACAGTCATTTATCTCCACTAGAGGCCACTAAATCACCACAACAAACCAAACATTCTCCACCAACAACCCCCAACACAAAATTAATTAGTTTGAGAAATTTGTGCTCCTGCCTGAATTATTTAACAACACCTTTTTACGGCAAATCCATCATACATCACTGATTCTCATTTTTATGCAAACGCGTCCCATTACTGTATATTTATAGTGGGAGCCTGGTGATTAATCTTTGTAATTATCGTCATTTGTTTTAGCGGCGTGTACTTGTAATGGTTGTTAATAATAGGGATGTGTCACGGCAGCGCTTCTCGTCACTTCACAGGGCAAAACAGGAAGAGTTTTACAAAAGTCGGGCTTTTAGAAGCACTAGAGGTTTTGTAATGGAGGTGAAAGAGCGATGAGTGGTTGAAGGTTGTGTGAAGGGTTTTCATGGGTTTGTATTGGTTTATAGAAGTGCAGCAGCCTTTATTTATCTCTCAAGAGCAATTCATTTGAGCAGCATCGGACAATAAAATCAGAAAAATCATCCACTCATAACAGCGAACATACAACATCGGACATGGAGCTTGTACGTCTGTAGTACAATACAAAGAAAATGAGACAAGATTTTGGTAAATCAAATTGTTCTTCTGTGCGCACACATAAAGAACGGTGTTGCGGTCTTGGAAATGTTCATTTTTGAGCAGCTGTAGTAAAAAGTATCCTCCACATTTATATTTTCTAGAGCACATAATCAGACAGAACACAGCCTAGACTCTGTCTCAGTTTTTACTTTGTATTGATAGGACAAATATTGATAGAGATAATTAATCCTAAACATTGCAAACAAACAAACAAACAAACAAAAACAGTCTGTAGTACAATACAAAGAAGATGAGACAAGATTTTGGTAAATCAAATTGTCACATGGAGTTCAACAGCCGATTAGCTTTGCAGTTTGGTAATGCATAACGTTTTCCTGATGGTAACAAGAAAACATAAATGAAGAGACAAGAGAGCCATGTTGTCTGAAAATTTCACCAAAAAAACTTCAAATGAACAAAAGAGGAGAAAGGACACATCCTTGTAGTGATCCTGTGGCTACCACTGCAACCTCAAAAACGATTACTCACAAACACTTTCTGCTGTCTATCAATTAGAAATATTGCAGAAAGGCTCAAAGTCCAATGTGTTAAACACAAGGTCCAGGGGTCGGATGCGGCCCGTCACATCATTTATGCGGCCCTCAAGATCTTGTAAAGTTTACGTTATTCCTATATTAGTGCCAGAGTTAGTTAAATCTAATACAGAGACTATTACTTGTAATATGTCAAAGCTTAGAAAGGTTTCATTTTGTTACAACTGGCCCTTTGAGGTCAAGCATGATGCCAATGATTGTCCTCGAAGGGCCCTTTGTCAAAATGAGTTCGACACCCCTGATCCAGATGGTTTATGGACCAGACCTGGCACCAGCAGGAGGCCAGTCCCTGAGGTCCTCAGAGTCCGAGATGGTTCATAACGCACTAACATGTCAGAGATGTACTTTGGTGCTAGTCCATGGAGAGACTTAAACACAAGCAGAGCTGTTTTAAAGTCTATTCTCTGAGCCTGAAGCCAGTGCAAAGACCTAAGAACAGGACTAATGTGATGGTACTTCCTGGTTCTGGTCATGACTAATGTGATGGTACTTCCTGGTTCTGGTCAGGACTCGAGCAGCAGCGTTCTGGATGCACTGCAGCTGTTTTACAGCTCGTTTGGATAGGCAAGTTTAAGACTGTTAAAATAGTCACCATTTATTTATTCCAGACTATGGTATCTCACGCCACTGCACACCGGATTCACCAGTACTGTCACCACAAAGTTTAAAGAGTCATTTAGGCAACATATGGACTTATACATTCATTTTCTCATAAGAGCCTGTAAACTGTTGACTCCATCCTGACAGAACTTGCACTGCTGGATCTCTGAATGCCTCATTATAATCTACTTTAAGCTTCTGGAGTGCAGCCTTTTATACCTGCACACAGTGGGGCTGTACAGAGAGGTGTTCTGAACAAGTTAATTTTACTTTGTGTGGAGAGAAATGTATGACCTTGTCTTTCCAAGTCAGTATAGTCACTATACCTTTGATTTTGGCAGTATTTTTAGATGGTTAAAAGCTGCTGATGTTATTGTCTTGATATGGCTGTAGTTTAAGTCTGAGTCCATCATTACCTCCAGATTTTCAGAAGAAGCCGAGATCTTATGGGAGGAGAGACATTAACATTTATCATGTAATAAAAAATGAACTAGAACTTTATGTTCATTTTTAAGACGTGATTAAACTTGTATGATTGGATCATATACGTCTTACACAGACAGTCCTGTGGAGCTTTGGTTCAGGATGTGGAAACGTGAAACGTGACCTAAATGAATAAAAACCCAGAGAGAAACCATCGAGAGCTGCTGAAACATCTTTATCAAATGTCTGTTGTTTCCATGACGACACAAAAGAGAGACAAGACAGAAGCAACAGGGTTTGACACAATAAATAAACAACTATTTACACACAAACAGTGGCCTAACTATTGAGAAATGCATAGGCAATATGTTAGTAAGTATTTGATTGGATATGATGGTCATTAATTGTTGCTTGGATTCCTGGTTCTAGATCAGTAGTTTCTTCTTTCCAACATTATTACGTGTAAGTTTAAACTTCTGGATGTGGCCGACTGTTTGCATTAATGTGCAGATAATATGAAACCCGTTCTGTTCACGTTCTTGACTGTGGTGTTGTCATTAAGCCAGCGGGAATAGAGGGATTTTTTGTTTTATAATCACGGGCGATGCATGCGCACCTCGCCTGTAGAAAGAGCCGCCGCTTAAAGACACAAACAATGAAAACAATGAAACAAGTACAAAACAGATCTGTTGTCAGCTAACTACAAGAGTTTCTCATGTTGGCTAAGTCAACATTTGTGAATAAAATGTGAATTCAAAAAATTCAGAAGTGAAAATGATGTGAATTGCATTTAAATAAATAAATAACAATAACAATGATAAACAAATAAAATGGCCTACTATCAAAACTCAAATATATATTAAAGTAGAATGAAATGGTTAGGGTTTTCTTTTTTTTTTTTCTTTTTGTTTAATGAGGGAGCATGTTCTATAAGACATTGTCTTCATCATGCTCCTCTTCAAACATGTGTCATGTATTATTTTGTCAAATAACGACTGTAATTGTAAAGATAAATGACACATGTAAGAATAAACTGAATAAACCAAATTAAACGTAACTAAATTAGATCCTATACGACCTTTAAAAGTTACATCCAAGTGAAAAAATACATTCAGACGTCTGTCCAACCTTTTCAGACCTGATCCAAACAGCTCGCTCTCGTCCCGTTTTGTGGTTTAATTTAAAGAATTTTCCCCATGTAAGCAGATGGAGAGGAGCTCTTTCTGCATAACGCATGCGCAGTAGGGTGGAAAGTGACGTTGATCGAAAATCTCTCTATAGACAAGAGTTAGATGATAACAACATTGGGCCTCATTCATGACACATTCTTATGTAACAATTGTTTTTAATGTAAAATCTAATAATAAATTATCTACTGTTTTGGGGCCTTTTTTGGTATAAATAAGGTAGGCCACACGGTAGTGATGTGTGGGCAGACCCATGACCCACGGGTCGGGTTGGGGCAGGCTTGAGAAATTGCAACTTCATTGAGGGGCGGGTTGAGGCGGGGCAGTTTTTGACAACAATCATTTTCGTTGCATATCTTACAAATCACTTCTTAGATCACACCTCATAAACTGAAGCATGCTCTGTTCTCTAGACGAGCTGTTAAACAGAATCACACAGGGAAACAGTGAGGAGGGAATCTGTTCCTTTATTGGTCAAAGCCATCGCTGTGCAGGAACACGATCTGCATCACTTTAAACAAACGCAGAGCGGGACCATCGCGCTCCTGGACTGCCTACCTCACGTGAGCTGCTCAGTGCAAACGAGGGTCGAAGAGTGTGGACATTTACTTTCATTTTAGACAAGAAAGAAGAAAGAAAAATGCGAGTGTGAAATACCAAGGATTGTTTGAAATGCCCCACGTTACAATGAAAGCTTGACAAAAACATCAGTTTGACTAAACGGGTTCTGAGGGTTAAGTCATCTACACATTAACTTAATACTGGATGAATATTGTTCACTTTTCTCTACATTAATGTCAGCTGTAATGTTCCTTTTGGCGGTTTGGTCCGCTTGCCTTGAACGGTAATGGATTTTATGCAATATTATTGCCTATGCAGGCGCAGGGCGACTGTGCAAGGCGGGTCATGTATTGTCAAAAGTGCGGGACCCACGGGTTGTAAAAATGCCTGACCCGCACATCACTACCACATAGCCAATCAGCTCACTGTATAGTAAAGTTCCAATTAGGGTTAGGGTTAGACTGTGGAAGATCGTCATTCAACACATTCATCAGGCATGAGTTTAAGTGCATTGTACTTTGCCCATAGAATAAAATGAAAGTTAATATCTCACATTTTTAATCTGCCCATTTCTACAATATATTATTGATCCAATGGTAAGTATCTTATTTTAAACATGACACGTGCATGAGTGAGACATTATTTATGTGGAACCAAACCCCACAACATCTGATTACAAAATGACTCGTTAACTATTCTCAGCTAACCAGGCCTTCCAACTGCCTCCACAATCCAATCACATGTAAGCACCGCATTCTGTCCAAAAACACAGAGAACACAAAAGTCTGCCAACCTCCCATCCAAATAATGGCTTGATTTATGCTTCCATTTATCATAAAACAGGACGAGTACACACATCTCGCTCCCGGGTCAATTATTAGGCATATGCTTGATAGACTTGTGTGCCGTGTGCAGCCATTAGCGAGCTGTTAGCGAGTCCATCTGGTTTCTGCACTTGCACTGTTATGACTGGGTGACGACAGCAGGCGGGAGCAGAACAACACTTTAATCTGTCCACAAGTGACCGCTCACAACAGGGAAGGACTGGATGGGATGATGTCATGAGGCAGATGAGCAAGAGCCAGGTTTTAATAGTAATAACGTTGTACTTTGCCATGAAACATATTAAAGGTGAGTAATTATGTTAGAACAGTGTGTCTCATCATTAGCTGTATTTGGATTGATTCCTGCTTGATCTTGTTTTGTCCTGCAGCTGATGTTTGAGTGCTCCGAAAACCCTTGTTTTCACCTATAACCTACCTCAGCCCACTTGTCTGTATTTAATTGACTCTGTGCATTGAAGCTGTTTATTTTCAAATAGTTAGACTTTAGCGTTAGCATTGACAGACAAACACATCGTTTTACAAACCCACTTTGTTCCTTTGGTGAAATATTCTCTTCTTTTGTAAAGTATTTAAGATGTTTTCAGAAAAAATCACCAACTGCTCACTGTTCACTGCCTGATCTTTAGTCATTTCTCATTTTAGGTTGAGGCAGTGAAAACCTCATAAGAATGAACTAAACAGGAATGAACCTGACGGCAAGATGTTAGCATTTTTGAAAATAAATACTCTTGTGCACAGAGCCAATTGAGATTATGTTGTTCATACCAGTCGTCAAAGTCTGATCTGGTCAGATCTCAGAAGCTAAGCAGGTAAGGTCTGGGCAGGACTTGGATGGGAGACGCTGAACCTCTGGAGCCACTGTGAGACGACTGAAGGAAAAACTGTTATGTTTTAGGCAAAACACAAACCCACACAGCCTGGTTGGACCTGAGCCCTGAACTACGAGCGTCACTGAACTTCTCCTGGATAAGTTTCTCTTACCCAGGTTGACTAACCCAGATATGAGTCTCTCTGGATAAACTGTCCTACAAAACAAATTCACAACTGGATCTGTTAACCCTGGGTTTTCTCAATGAAGCTGTGTCACAGAGCAGGGGGCAGGGTTAGCACAAACTGACCAATCAGAACAACAGAGCTGCGGTCTTTAAGAGTGAGGAACGTCATAAACACAAACTATATAGTAATAAAATATAAGTGAAGGAAACACGCTGCAGCTTAAAGTGGAGTCTGCGCTTAAGCAACCAATCACAGACAGAAATTTTAATGTCATGCATGGATACAACAGACTAAAGCACAAATGTGCAACATCACCAAACATTTAATGGATCGACCTCTGAATGAGCTGTGTTTTTAGTTCAGACAAGTCTTTAGTCTGAGTCAAAGTGATGTGTAAAGATCCACAGTCAAATGTGCACACAGTACAGTCATTCAATATTTCTGACAATTAAGTGTTTATAATCATCACACAAATTGAACAGGATTCTTCAGTCTAGTCACTGTTACATATACGATCTCAGACGTGCATCACATTGATATAAAAGAATACGCAGTGACTTTTGTATTTCCTCATTTCTCTGCTGCACCCTCTCTCTCTTCATAAATGCCTAAAATCTTGCCTCCGATTGGCCAGCTCCTTGTCTTTTAACTTAACAGGTCCAGAGCAGGTTTTGAGTTTACCATATGTTGCCATAGAGATCTGGCCCGATAGGAAGTGATTCAGTTTCGGAGAATCATCAGACCAGCGCTGTGTCCGAATGTCTACACTCGTTCCCTATCCACTCAATTACTATATAGTCCTGCCCTGTTCAATGGACTCAGCGCACTCATTCATCTGGTTGAGCGCACTATTTTCAGCTGACCGCGGGTCACGTGCTTCTCCCCCTTGTTAATGTAACGGTCGGCAAAAAAAGTCAAATAAAAATTAACTTTTGTAATAAATACTGACCAGGTCCGTCTGACACGCACATATTATGGACTACTAATCATAATACAAGTCTGGTTTAACTTGGACAGTACATTTAACCGCAAATGGACTGGATAATTCCTCTTTTACAGCCCAACTAAGGTTAGCAGCTAACGTTAGCATCTTCACGGCTAACGGCTTTCAGTTACGTGGGTTTTTTTATTCTCCGGCTCAACAGTGAGTTCAAGCGGCTCCTTAACGTCTTTACTTCAGTCGTGTTGTTTACAGTTAAAGACCTAACGCTGTCCGTGTTGTTTTTTCTGATTCTCGCAATGAATTGTGGTCCATATTGACCGTTCTAGTGACCATCAATGCTCACTACTTTTCCAGATGCATTGTGGGAATTTTGAGTGCACTACTTTTTACCTGCTGGACATTCGGACACCACTAGAAAATGGCGTGACCCCTGAATAGTGCACTATATAGTAGTTAGGGCTCACATTCGGACACAGCACAGGTTTAACCCAGAACTTACCTCGCTAAACCCCAAATCTAGCTTCGTAGTACAGGTCTCTGGTCCGTTTACATTTACAAACCAAAACTTTCACTCATTAACTTTCTCAAAATTACACAAACTCCGTGAGAACAACTCAATTTAGACAAGACTGTCAGAACTTTATTATTCTACGAGGACGATACGATGCGAACTTGAACCCAGACTTGGCTTTGTTTATTCAGGTCGACAATCAAACGAAAAAAACACCTTCTGCATTCTCCTCACGCAACATTAACTAGACGATGGAGAGTTTGAGACGAGAGGCCGGTGTGATGAATCCCCCTGTCAGCGGTCGGAGTTCAACCTGCTCCGCGGCTGAATATTAATGACCAAAAGTGTGAGGAGCCGTGTATCTCTGACGCCGGTGATCTGGTGATGTCTTCTTCTGCCTTTGTTATCGTCACAGTTATAAAGCAGACGAGCTGTTGCCGACATCTGCTGCAACATATTGAGTTATGATGAATTAGATGTGAAGAGTAACGCAGATGTAGCTGTGAAAGTCTGTGAGGGAACGTGAAAGAGAGTGAAAATGGATTCGATTAAAAGGTAAAACAAACTACCCACAGTCATGTTTCAAATTTTAGTTGGAGAACTAAAAAATAGAGAAGGGGCGGAGTTTGGAGGTATAAGGAGTAGTGTAAAGGGGATAAATAAATAGGTCTATTTAAACACGACTTCTGTGTACCTGGAATTTACACCAGAAGCTGCAGCTACGCGTGACAAAGGCAGAGCGACATACATGTGTATTTTATGAAACAACCTTTACTAGAAGCGCTAGAACGGCTCTAACAACGCAAGCACATTAATAAATCCAAAAACTTCTCACATATTAAATATTGATCAGGCATATTTCACATCATAGTATGCTTTTAACCAGTCTGTCCAGGGACTATACATACATACATACATACATACATACATACATACATACATACATACATTAATACATAAATAAATACAGTGGTAAGAGCCTTATTTTTCTTTTTTTTTACAATATACTGTAGGATTTAGAAATAGACAGACAGACGACAGACAGACAGACAGACAGACAGACAGACAGACAGACAGACAGACAGACAGACAGACCACGTGTTGATGGACAGTGGGGCTGCCACACACTGCTTTCTTGGGAGCCTTATTCAAAACTTAATTTGCTCATTAAAGACATGAGTGTAGCTCTTTAATTTAATTGGGGAACTAAAGAAGTTAAATGACATTCTTTACCATTACATTCTTTTTACACTATATGTTTCAGTATACATTTATTTTGAAGCTTTTCATGGGCAGTCAAAAATTGGACACTTGAGCATCAAACTTCCTCACACTAACAATACCAGGCGAGTATTTTGCCATCAGACGTTACCCTCGTGGTCATCAGTTTACCAGACTTTAGAGTTCTAACATTACCTGGTCTATATGTACAATACCATCAGGTACAGAGCTATCACATGTTACCCTATGGGTATCATCTGATATTTCCGTACTTTAAATATAATCATACATTGCCCTTTTCAAAATATATCAGGTACTGTTTTATACATTTGCACACAGTTACCAAATCTGAAGCTTCTGCACTTTAAACATTAAGCTTTGCACTTTATCAATATCTGTATTGTACTTTAAACTGATGACATTGGACTTTATGGGGTTTCTTTGTAAATATGTACAGTATATAATCTTGTTAATTACTGCCCTTTTTGAAATATAATATGTCTTTGGTTTTATTATTGTCAAGGACTACAGATGGAAATTAGCATGGTGCTAACTCTGGAGCAGCCATCTTTTAATGTACCTGCACATTGTCCTTCAAATAAATAAATAAAATAATGTACTGATGACCACAGCTGGAGTTCATTCACCCTCCCTCTCTCAAAACCTCTTTGAAGAAGGCTGTTTGTGAGCCGCTACGGGAAGCTAATCAGCACGTTTTTATCAATAATATTTTAACTATGAATAAGCCAGAAAAATAAAGGCTTTTTAAACTTTTATTGTACGAAGAGTGCCTTGGGTCCTCTTTTTCATTTTAATTCTGTGTTCCCAATCACCAATAAGCATCTTCAGACACTGAATGTAAGATTTCCATGAACATTTGTTGGAATTTTCTTCTTTCAAAGCTGACTTTTGAGTTCTTTCTTACGCTAACTCCACCATAAGCATCATTATTTCGTTTGCTTTGTATCTTCGCCGCTGCAGATTCACTTTGATAAAACCTCAGAGCCTGACGCTAAACCCCAAACTCAAAACTTGTTACATTTTCAACCCCCAAAAAACTTTCCAAACCTCGCCGAGTCAAATATTCCAACAAACTCATGATGATAATGTAAGTGCATGACTCAATATTAACTTGTGAACCCTTTGTGCTAACCTGGCTCAGCCAGATCGATATATGTATCACTCTGCATTGAGTTCTACACATATTCGATCTGGAAGGGCTCTCGTCAAAGCAGTTGGGAAAGGGAGGGAGTTCTCGCGAAATACTTCGATCTGATTGGACAAAGCGCCACCCACCTTAGCGGTGTTTTAGCTAATCACAAGACATAATCAAAATGACGTATCCCACAAACCGCTTGTTTTTACCTGCGTATTGCAGAGGAGACGCCAAACTTCGTCGCCAGATGCTGAAGATAATCCACTGATATCATTGTGTTCATATAAACACAGTTTGAAGCACTTCACAACAATATTCCACCGCAGTGAGCAAAGTACGTCTGCGTCTGTTACAGCTGTCTGCCCGTGGTTGTGTCCATCTCGAGGCGATTTGCGCTTTCCCTGCGCGCTCCGGGTCCGGCGTCTATCTGCGTCTCTCTCGTGAGCTCCGGGTCGGTCTATCTGCGTCTCTCTCGTGAGCTTCGGTTCCGGTCTATTGCGTCTCTCTCGTGTGCTCGGGTCCGGTCTATCTGCGTTTCCTCGGTGCTTCAGTCAATAGCTTTGCAGCAGTACTCGTTGCCGCGTCGCCATTTTTTTGTTTTGCTGTGAGCGTGACGCCTGGCTGGCACTCGCTGATTTCACATGTTAATCCGCCTCCTCCTGTAGAGAAGCTTCTGATTGGTTCGAGGATTCGATACTCGCTCAAACCATAGGGCGGGAGCTTTCAAGATGGTTTCTCGTGATTTGTAAACCCAAATACGGAGAATCATCTTGCTGCGCAGGTTACTTTGTGCTGTTTTAAACCCAGCCTTGTGTTCTGGGTATGGAGGACTTTGGAGTGGATCGCTCTGGAACGGACGTGATAGAATCGGCCCGCCTCCCGTTAATAATCGTTTCTAACTCCCAAAATCAGCTGTGTTTTTGTAAAGCGGTGAATAAAGAAGGTTGAATTCAGAAAGTATATTAGTTTGTAGAGTTAAAAGGTTTATTTTCAAGATTGATTTAAAGAGGTTTTAATTGGTTTTCTTCATTCAAGTCAACATGTTTGCTGGTGGAGTAATTAGATGGACTTCATTAAGAGTCTGAAAGCAAATATTAATATAAAAATAAGACCGCTTTTATTGGCAAATTTTCTGATACATCTTTGGAGTCTTTGGTTAATGTCAGAGAAATGGTCCAATAGTCACATGATGGTAACAGGCTCCGTCTGTGTGATTGTGTTGTGGTGATTTTGCCTATAAACAGGGCCGTTTTGTAAATAGAAAACAACAAATGAACATTATCCACACAGTAAAACAAACGCAATCTCTGCGTTGGAAAACATAGGTAACTAGGTACATAATCATTAAAAGGTCACATAATTATCTGGAGATTTAGCTCAGTCAATAAAGGTCTTGGTTACAGACACATCAATGACAGTTTAATGCCCAACAAAGCAACTATTTTTCATTTCTTCACACAAACCTTTTCCACAGTAGGCCACATTTTTAAACTTACATAGAGCGGAGGGCCGTATAACACATATCTGCGAAGTGAATCATTGACCTCATTTTATGAACCACCAGACTTTAATAAGACATTAAAGGTGCACTGTTGCAATATATCAAGTTACAGTTCGTTTGCACTTGCCTGGTCATGATGTTTTGTAAATTCTCCGAGGTTACCTTTATAAGATGCAGCTTATAGCGCTTATAAGCGTTAGTATCTCCTGTATTGTCTTGTATTGTATTGTATCTTATGTCAATCAGCCGCAGGCTATAAAGCTGTTCTTTACAGAGCGCAATGCAAACGCAAACTGCTCGTGTTCGGCAGAAACAACTTCTACAGCTTTAAGAATGGTTGTATCGGTGGCATTTATCTATTTCCATAAACATTTTTCTGGGTTTTAGTTTAGTATAAAACGACTGTTTATGATAGAAGAATTGCTCATTGACATTAAAACCTTTTTGAGTCAATCTAACAGGAAGTCTGAGAGCAAAAATTGGTCCAAGTGCCACAATTGGCAGCAGTTTGAACATGTCTGTTAAAGACAGTTACTTTTAGCTTTAGATGTAAAGGCCTGTGATCTGTTCACACTAAGTCAGGCACGCTATCACTAGACCAGGGGCCACCAACCTGTCGCTCGCGATCAACTAGTCGATCATTGAGGCAGTGGGTGTCGATCCCAAAGCTCACGATCGACTCGTCGATCTTTGAGGCAGTGGGTGTCGATCCCAAAGCTCACGATCAACTAGTCGATCTTTGAGGCAGTGGGTGTCGATCCCAAAGCCCGCCTGTTCATACAAACTTTAACCACAAGCTACATGTGCAATGTAAACAGTCGAACTACACGAGCGAAATACAAGCACAAGATGCGGGAGCAAGAATTCTCCACTGTCAGCTCTCAGAAGGTCAGTGTCAACGCACGCTCATACTACAGTTTGAAGCGCTTCAAGTGGGGTGATGATAGCTTCACTCTATCATAACTTCTTTGTAGCCACAATAATTCATTTTAAAATATAGCCTACTGTGTTACATTGTAGTAGGTTTAGACTAACTTACATTCTGATGACATTTTATAATATTAAAAAGTCTATGTAGGCCCACAGTGTTTGAATAAAATATAGACTAGTCTAAAATAAAAAAGTTTCAACATCGCTATTATAATAAAATTATGTAACTCTATAGGTAGATCTTCGGGCTGTGCTCAGTCTAAAAGTAGCTCACGAGCTGAAAAAGGCTGATGACCACTGCACTAGACCGTCTGACAATAGCCTTCCACTTGAGCATCACAGATACTGTAATTATCTGAAGGCGCTGCAGGTGCGTCTCACAGAGAAGTACTTGTAAAGGCACAGCAAGTCAAAACTTTAAAACCTCTTTCATTAGATTAGAGTTTCTGTCATCTCTTGTATCACCAAACACGACCCAGCAGCGTTTTGTCTTCTCCTGCTCTCGCTCTATGGATAATAAACAGAGATTGTAGATTGTGTTGTTTTCAGGAGCATAAAAGGTCAAGGCTGTAGATGGTAAACCCAGATCCCAGAGTTACTCACACTCTCAGGTAAACCCACTCAGAGTCTGTAATTTAAAAGTTTTGCCTCGGAAAGCTTCTCCCCCGAAGCAATAACTCTGCAGCGGAGTTGATCTGGTTTAACCACATCTCGGTGTTCACGGGTCAGCGCTGGTGTTGTGGTAAATGTGATATTTGCTCAGTCTCTCTCTGCACACAAACATATGAGGATGTGATTATACAGTGTGTGTGTAAACAGTGAGTCTGCAGAGCTAAAACGGACAAGCACAGTCAGCGTCGGTTTTACACAACAGTTCAGAAGACTAGACATTATAATAAAATGACAAACTACATACATGTTCTCTTCTCTAAATGAATGAAAGAGTGAATGGTTCTATTTGTGAGAAGTTGGCCCACTGTCCAGGATGTTTCTTCGTTCTAGGCACAAAGTCACTTGGCAGGTTCCTATTACTAATGAGAATAAGTTAATACAGCCTCAATGAAATATGTATTTATTTATTTATTTATTTATTTATTTATTTATTTATTGTTGTTTATTGAGCATGAGTATGATATCAAAAAAGATATATACAAAATATCACAATTCAGCCATCAGAATATATACATATCACATTCAGTGTTCACATGCTCAATGGGAGTGGGAAGAAGTATAAACTTATTTAATCCCCTCCCTTTTTTTCTTTTATTCAACCTACTTTACAGGGATAATTCATTTACTTCCTGTTATTACAAACAAAATACGTATACAAAATAATTGCTATTGTCTAAACAAGACTTTTTATTTTTATATATATATATTTATATAGGTTTATAATACGCCTTCTTCAAACTTGTATTTATCAAGCACATTTTGTTTAAAAAGCGCTTTAAATCTACACAGATTAGTACAGTTTTTAATATTATCTTCTAGACTATTCATAGTCGAGCACCACACACTGACAAACTGAAACTTCTTTTTGTTGTTCTTATTTGGTATTTCAAAGTTCCTCTGTCCTCTGAGATTATAGGTTTCTTGTCTATATGTGTAACTTTTTTGAGTTTTGGGTGGCAATAATTTGTTTTGCACTTTAAACATAATTTTGCAGTCTGCAATTCCACAATGTCATGGAATTTAAGTAATTTTGACCGTATAAACAATATATTGGTATGATCTCTATAGCCTGCTTTATTGATTATTCTTATTGCCTTTTTTTGTAGTATACATATGGGTTGGAGTGAAGTTTTAATAGTTATTGCCCCAAATCTCAACACAATATGTTAAATAAGGAAAAAACAATGAATAATATAAAATAATTAGTGCTTCGTGGTCTAATACATATTTAGCTTTGTATAAGATAGATAAGCTTCTAGACAGTTTATTCTGAACATGCCTTATTTGTGATTTCCAGCTAAGTTTATTATCAATAATTCAATAATACGATATTAACAGCGTCTCATGAGGGGGAGGGGTTCATCTCACTGTGAAGCGCTTTGTCTGTGAAATAGCTATACAAATAAAGATTACTTACTTACTTACTTACTTACTTCCTAACCCTCAGTGTTTCCTCAATTCATTCCTTCATGTTCTTGTTTCTCCTTTGAGATATAACATTTAGGGAGTTCTCCCAGAGTATCCACTAGAACTTCTACGTCATTTTTTTTTAAATTTAATTGACCTTTATTTAACCAGGGAAGTCCCACTGAGATTCAGAATCTCTTTTGCAGGGAGCCCTGGGGGAAGGGTCAGGGAGGCATTAATGGACATGTTTTTAGTTGTAGGAGGAAACCGGAGTACCCGGAGGAAACCTACGCAGACACGGGGAGAACATGCAAACTCCACATAGAAAGGCCCCGGGTCGACTGGGAATCGAACCCAGAACCTTCTTGCTATGAGGCCAGAGCGCTAACCCNGTGCCATATAAATAAAGATCAATTACCTTTTTTTTTTTTTTTTCGACGGCATCTAAATTGCAAAAGATTGTAAACCAATGGCACTAAATGTTTAAATATATATATATATATATATATATATATATATATATATATATATATATATATTATATATATATAATAATATATATATATATATATATATATATATATATATATATAATTTTATTTTAAACAGCTGCGGCCAGAGACACGCGGTCAGACTTACTCCTCCCACAACTGAAGCCCAAACAGACTCGCAAAAGTGAGATGCCCTGAGGCCTTTTTAGAGAAAACCCAGTGGGTGTGAACAGACATTAATTGACAAATATGGACAGTGAGCTTGTGAGTGATGTGAGTTTTGTGTGAGACTGACGTGAGGAGAAGTTCACAGCTCTGAGGCTGTGCACATGTCGAGTTTCTTACTTTTAACTGTGCAGACAAATGAATGAAGCCTTTGCTTTATGGCGTGATTTTTGTTCCACGTTGCCAAGCGCGCTAGATGAGTTTGCTCGCGCACAATGTGAATATTGAACGCGCTCACATACAGTTTGAGAAGGAAATACCATTCTGTGCGCACAAATCTTCGATTCGCGCGCGTGTAATGTTTGAGTCGCGCACGCAGGACTTTCTCTCTGCTCGCGCAAAACTGAGCTCTTCGCGCGAGTTCCTCTTCTCGCGCACGAAACCTTTTTCTGCTCTCAAATCTTTTCTCCGCTCTCACGGAGAAAATGCAGCATAGATACCAGAACAGCCAATCACAAGACGGGATTCTTGCATTTTTTAATTGGTTGATCCAGACCCAAAGAGAGACGAGTTGTTAACGTCACTTCCTGTAAGTCCGCCTCTTGAAAACAACAACTCTCTCCGTTCTGTTCTATCACCGACGACCGATAAACAGTCCATTATTCAACATCTACCAGACCAAAAGTACATTTTAGGAGACATATTGTGCCAAAGACCTATCCGAACACATAGGAACAGACAAAGTGAATGAAGGGGTCAAATGTGTGGAGATATCAACGATGAACGATGGCTAACAGCTGCGTTAGCTGCGGGCTAAGTGCTAACGTTCTACACAAGGTAAGATGACTTCGCTAGTAACTTAGTTATTATCGCTTTGTTTGAATTGTTTTATGTTTGTGATCATTAACATTACCTTCAACAATAATGCTTTGCTCACCAAGCCACAGTCATGACTCATGAGCACTGTGTGTACACTGTATCCTAGCCAATACTCAGACTTACATGGAGCAATTGTATAATTAAAGTGTTTATTTCGGGTATATCTGACATGTGTATGTTTAAATAATAATAATCTGTTCATCTATCGGCCAAAATAGTTTATTTCATCAGCAGTGCATACAATTTGCATTAAAGCATTTTCTTACCCATCTTAATTTGACAAATGTCTCACAGGTTTGCAAGTTATGCCTGCTTGATGTCTTTCTTCAACCAGATTGAGCCAGTACCTGGATTGTGCGGGTGATGAGAGCACCAACTGCACAGTGGACCCCACAATGAAGATGTTTGTCATGTTGTGCAATGGTAAATCTCTTATATCTTACTCTTGCTTTAGCGCCTGATATAGATTTTTAGATTCATTAAAAATATGTTTTGTATTTACAACTTAGTTTAACAATGTCCATCCTCTGTAGTCAAAATTTTGCCTGTTAAATGGCAAAACACACAAGTTTGTGATGCCTGAAATGAAGACCAAAGGATGTGTTCATCCTTTGTCCCATGCCATATTTAGCTGCTCTGCAAAATATAATCTTAGTGATATAATCTCCTCCTAACACATCCAAAGGTAACCTCTATTATATGCTTTATACAATACTGAATATCATTGTTGATTTTTTTTTGTTTCAGTTTATATTCCTTGTGACATACTTGTCATTGGGCCTGGTGCAGAGTGAGCTGGGGAGTCGATGTGGCATTCACCAGTCCACAGCCGCATCTTCACTGTCTGGGCTAACTTTTACAACATGCTGGGAGAAGTGGACATTTGGCTGGATGAGGAGACCATCAAGAATAAACTGTCAGAGGTTTTATCAACAATGACGTTGACTCATTATTCTCAACTGCACTGAGCTGTGCTGTCAAACACCTGACTCTTTACATTTACTCTTTCTGGAGAAATTATCCTTTTTATTTTTCTAGCAGCTCTCACTACTTGAGTAACATTAGTTTGAAGTACTAGTACTCCATTTGAGTAAAGGTTTTTGGTTACTCTTCTCACCGAATATACATTTAAATGTCCAAAAATGTATGTTTATAATATACAATCTATGAACAGTTGTGTTTCTTGTGAATTGCTTTTTACAAATATGACTTATTTTGGTGTTTATTCCTTGAAGATTAATTTCTGTTTTTATTTATTTTTTTACAATTTCATTTCAGTTAACTAAATGAATATGTTAAAATGTTACTCCTATTTGAGTACTTTCTCCCCCAAATGTTCTTTCACCGTAATTGATATACTTCTTAAACCACTGCTTTTACGTTTGAGAATTTTGAGTACACTTACAATACACCCAGATGGAGAGATTTTCTTATTGACCACATTGGACTTTACCATGGAAGATCTAAAAGTAAAACTAATTCTTGAACCTAGCCCAAAAAAAAAACATCAAAAGTTTGCACTCAGTCTACAATATAAACTCCAGCAAGAGACACATGTTGCCATAAAATATCTAAAAGGTCATATGCCCATATTTCTATGGATTTCTTTTAGTGACTAGACCATTCACTTTTATTTACAATATTAACTGTAATTAAACAAATAAAACCATAAATATTCATTTTAGCTGCCAAACATCTTGTAACTTGTAGAATGTTTGACATCATGTGAACACAACCAAATTATTACGATTGTTTCTTTGATATGTTAGGCCATACAAATCATATGCAGTTTACTGAATCTTACAACTTCCTCTCTTATATGTAAAGCCACAGTAGTTGTTTTGATAATCATTATGTAAACACTTCTTTAGAGATTCCTAGAACATAATGTATAATCTACATATCTTACATGTACTATTACCATTACTACAATATTTCAGTAAGCAGCTGAAATTAATCAGCAAAAAACTGTTTTGCCCAACATATTTATGTCAACAGCAGTTGAGTAGTTACAAACTTCATTAGACCACTGAAAGTCTGTACAAAAAAGGTTACAAAAACATTTCTCTTATGTAGAATGTTGTTAATAAAATTTTTATTATTAAGTTGTAAATGGGATGTCAACAGTCTCTGCTATGCAACACAATGTTTGATAATGATGAATGAAGAATAGTGTCTCGCAGTGAGCTGGTGTAACTGTTTTTTCACTGCACCTCTGCCTCTTATAAGGACTGGAGATGAAAATATGTAACTATATTGTCATGCTCATAAATGATAAAAAAAAAAAAAAAGTATAGTTTTCTGATCATGCGGATAACAGATCAGGTAAAATCCACATATATTTGACTGATGGTGGCAGCTCAGTGTTATCATCGCTATAAATGTGTCGTTATAAGTTCTGCACAAAACTACTCTCTAATAGTCTGTGTATGAAACAATGATAGACTTATTAATACAGAATACATGTTGAACATAAGATATTTACAGTAATGGTCACATCTGAGTAAAGTCGGAGGTGTTGGTGTGGCGTTGCATTTAGAGAGTAAAGAGATGGTTCCGTATATTACAGCAGCAGGGCTAGCTTCACGATAGCACTTAGCCCGCAGCTAACGCAGCTGTAGCCATCGTTCATCGTTGAATATCTCCACACATTTGACCCCTTCATTCACTTTGTCTGTTCCTATGTGTTCGGATAGGTCTTTGGCACAATATGTCTCCTAAAATGTACTTTTGGTCTGGTAGATGTTGAATAATGGACTGTTTATCGGTCGTCGGTGATAGAACAGAACGGAGAGAGTTGTTGTTTTCAAGAGGCGGGACTTACAGGAAGTGACGTTAACAACTCGTCTCTCTTTGGGTCTGGATCAACCAATTAAAAAAATGCAAGAATCCCGTCTTGTGATTGGCTGTTCTGGTATCTATGCTGCATTTTCTCCGTGAGAGCGGAGAAAAGATTTGAGAGCAGAAAAAGGTTTCGTGCGCGAGAAGAGGAACTCGCGCGAAGAGCTCAGTTTTGCGCGAGCAGAGAGAAAGTCCTGCGTGCGCGACTCAAACATTTACACGCGCGCGAATCGAAGATTTGTGCGCACAGAATGGTATTTCCTTCTCAAAACTGTATGTGAGCGCGTTCAATATTCACGTTGTGCGCGAGCAAAACTCATCTAGCGCGCTTGGCAACGTGGAACAAAAATCACGCCATATTGCTTTAGCTACATAATGAACATGTGAGTATTTGAGTATTAAAATTGAAAATGAAAAAATGAAACAACTAAACAAATATGAGAACCTGTGCAACTTCGCACATTGCACGTTTATCAAGCTGAGCCAAATGACTGATGTTGTCATTTCGCAGTGGGCGACCACTTTCCAGCTCGCCTCACCAGTAGTGTTAGAAGGAGGAGTGTTTATAACCCACCTGGGTGCTCATCGGTGTGTACTGAAAATGCATTGACTACGTTTGACCATCAACAGCACAGTCATGGTTTGTAAGCCTTTTTATTGCCAAGTTAAAATTAGGATCAATGATATATTAGTATCAATATCGGACCAAATATTGAAAAACAGCCCAGATTTGGCACTGATATTTTCAGAGGAGGTTTTCTAGTCTGCAGATTGTGCCGGGTCCAGACCAAAGCGAAGGTAAGACACCGTCACAAACCTCCTCCGTCAATGTGAATGCTTGGAGCAGAGACAGAACTAAGCCAACAGCACATTATTTTAGACAACAAGAGAATGGAAAGGAATCAAATACCAATCTTATCATCCTAAGTTTTAATTCATTTTTCAAGTAAGCATGTCTTTTTTAACTCAAATTGTCTCATAGAATATAATGACTTTTTATGAGCCACTTCAAACGCTAAACTTAATCCACAAAGTCAAATAAAAGTTGTATTTTGGATGCAACCAGCCCTCTGCCCTTGACCCGTCTGAAAGAAGCAGTTTAACCACAGCAGACAGTCATTTATCTCCACTAGAGGCCACTAAATCACCACAACAAACCAAACATTCTCCACCAACAACCCCCAACACAAAATTAATTAGTTTGAGAAATTTGTGCTCCTGCCTGAATTATTTAACAACACCTTTTTACGGCAAATCCATCATACATCACTGATTCTCATTTTTATGCAAACGCGTCCCATTACTGTATATTTATAGTGGGAGCCTGGTGATTAATCTTTGTAATTATCGTCATTTGTTTTAGCGGCGTGTACTTGTAATGGTTGTTAATAATAGGGATGTGTCACGGCAGCGCTTCTCGTCGCTTCACAGGGCAAAACAGGAAGAGTTTTACAAAAGTCGGGCTTTTTAGAAGCACTAGAGGTTTTGTAATGGAGGTGAAAGAGCGATGAGTGGTTGAAGGTTGTGTGAAGGGTTTTCATGGGTTTGTATTGGTTTATAGAAGTGCAGTAGCCTTTATTTATCTCTCAAGAGCAATTCATTTGAGCAGCATCGGACAATAAAATCAGAAAAATCATCCACTCATATCAGCGAACATACAACATCAGACATGGAGCTTGTACGTCTGTAGTACAATACAAAGAAAATGAGACAAGATTTTGGTAAATCAAATTGTTCTTCTGTGCGCACACATAAAGAACGGTGTTTCGGTCTTGGAAATGTTCATTTTTGAGCAGCTGTAGTAAAAAGTATCCTCCACATTTAGACTTCTAGAGCACATAATCAGACAGAAAACAGCCTAGACTCTGTCTCAGTTTTTACTTTGTATTGATAGGACAAATATTGACAGAGATAATTAATCCTAAACATTACAAAAAAAAAAAAAACAAACAAACAAAACAAACAGTCAAGTATAGTCTTACATGGAGTTTAACAGCTGTTGACAAAAGATATTAAATGCCGATTAGCTTTGCAGTTTGGTAATGCATAACGTTTTCCTGATGTAACAAGAAAAGATAAAAGAAGAGACAAGAGAGCTATGTTGAAAATTTCACCAAAAAAAATTCAAATGAACAAAAGAGGAGAAAGGACACATCCTTGTAGTGATCCTGTGGATACCACTGCAACCTCAAAAACGATTACTCACAAACACTTTCTGCTGTCTATCAAGCAGAAATATTGCATAAAGGCTCAAAGTCCAATGTGTTAAACACAAGGTCCAGGGGCCAGATGCGGCCCCTCACATCATTTTATGCGACCCTCAAGATCTTGTAAAGTTTACGTTATTCCTATATTAGTGCCACAGTTAGTCAAATCTAATACAGAGACTATTACTTGTAATATGTCAAAGCTTAGAAAGGTTTCATTTTGTTACAACTGGCCCTTTGAGGTCAAGCATGATGCCAATGATTGTCCCCGAAGGGCCCTTTGTCAAAATGAGTTCGACACCCCTGGTCTAGATGGTTTATGGACCAGACCTGGCACCAGCAGGAGGCCAGTCCCTGAGGTCCTCAGAGTCCGAGATGGTTCATAACGCACTAATATGTCAGAGATGTACTTTGGTGCTAGTCCATGGAGAGACTTAAACACAAGTAGAGCTGTTTTAAAGTCTATTCTCTGAGCCACAGAAGCCAGTGCAAAGACCTAAGAACAGGACTTATGTGATGGTACTTCCTGGTTCTGGTCAGGACTAATGTGATTGTACTTCCTGGTTCTGGTCAGGACTAATGTGATTGTACTTCCTGGTTTTGGTCAGGACTAATGTGATGGTACTTCCTGTTCTGGTCAGGACTAATGTGATGGTACTTCCTGGTTCTGGTCAGGACTAATGTGATGGTACTTCCTGGTTCTGGTCAGGAGTCGAACAGCAGCGTTCTGGATGCACTGCAGCTGTTTTACAGCTCGTTTGGATAGGCAAGTTTAAGGCTGTTAAAATAGTCACCATTTATTTATTCCAGACTATGGTATCTCACGCCACTACACACCGGATTCACCAGTACTGTCACCACAAAGTTTAAAGAGTCATTTAGGCGACATATGGACTTATACATTCATTTTCTCATAAGAGCCTGTAAACTGTTGACTCCAGCTTGACAGAACTTGCACTGCTGGATCTCTGAATGCCTCATTATAATCTACTTTAAGCTTCTGGAGTGCAGCCTTTTATACCTGCACCACAGTGGGGCTGTACACAGAGGTGTTCTGAACAAGTTAATTTTTACTTTGTGTGGAGAGAAATGTATGACCTTGTCTTTCCAAGTCAGTATAGTCACTATACCTTTGATTTTGGCAGTATTTTTAGATGGTTAAAAGCTGCTGATGTTATTTACATAATATGGCTGTAGTTTAAGTCTGAGTCCATTATTACCTCCAGATTTTCAGAAGAAGCCGAGATCTTATGGGAGGAGAGTCATTAACATTTATCATGTAATACAAAATGAAGTAGAACTTTATGTTCATTTTTAAGACGTGATTAAACTTGTAGGATTGGATCATATACGTCTTACACAGACAGTCCTGTGGAGCTTTGGTTCAGAATGTGGAAACCAGGGCTTAATTTGAGCCGGAACAAGCCGGAATAAGATCCGGGAACTCTCGTGGGGCATTCCGGCATCAGTTTTGTCTGCTCCGGTAACGCTTTCTTTTTGTCTTTCTTCTACGAGACGCGGCTCTGCTCTCTCCCGTCTCTCATCTCATTCACAGTGAACAGTGAACAGGCTTATTTGTGGGGGAAACGGAGTCAGACTGTAATTGGTTAAAAGCGGAACTGACAGGAAATTTGACCAATCAGAAGCAGCGCAGGCGGGTTTAAGACTTTTCATTGGTTCCAGGCGAGCCCCGCTCTTGTATCTCCTTCTAAAACAGGAAATATGCGTCTAAGAGGATTTTGTGAATATTTGTTGTTATTGCGACTCGTTTTGATGGATTAAAAGCAGCGGGAGTGTCACATGTGTTTGGAGTGGACGGGACGATAAAGAGGTCAGAACCAACGCGGATGTAGCGGTCACAGTTTCTCGTAAGTGCAACTAACTTTACTGTCTTACTTTAACGTGTATTTTAGCGTCATGTTTGATGTATGAGGCCGTGTCTGCTGTGTAAAGGCTGTTTGTGACCTGTGTCTGGTTTGTAAAAGCTGTTTGTCCTGCGTTGTTGTTGTGACTTGTGGAGAGTCAGATGCGAAGGCAGCTGAGGTGCAGGACGAGGAGCGGCAACTTGTTGCTGTGGATGGGATTTAGCGGCAGGTGCACTGATTTCTGTCAGAATGAATGAAAATCTCTGTGTGACGTGTAAAAAAACGTGTAACACAGACATAATTACTTTTATATCGTTTAACATGGAGTAGGATGGACAGTTGGGTTGTATTTTAGCATTTCTAAGCCTCTATGTTCACTTATTGTGTGCGCTCCGGTAAAGGTTCGACCTTGTCTGAACCCCGGTCCAAAACCCACATTTTGTTCCGGCAACGTTTGAGTTACAAATTAAGCACTGGTGGAAACGTGACCTAAATGAATAAAACCCAGAGAGAAAGACTCGACATGAAAGATGGAGTTTAGAACCATCGAGAGCTGCTGAAACATCTTTATCAAATGTCTGTTGTTTCCATGACGACACAAAAGAGAGACAAGACAGAAGCAACAGGGTTTGACACAATACATAAACAACTATTTACACACAAACAGTAGCCTCACTATTGAGAAATGCATAGGCAATAGGTTAGTAAGTATTTGATTGGATATTATAGATTAATTGTTGCTTGGATTCCTGGTTCTATAGTTTCTTCTTTCCAACATTATTACGTGTAAATTCAAACTTCTGGATGTGGCCGACTGTTTGCATTAATGTGCAGATAATATGAAACCAGTTCTGTTCACGTTCTTGGCTGTGGTGTTGTCATTAAGCCAGCGGGAATAGAGGGATTTTTTGTTTATCATCACGGGCGATGCACGCGCACCTCGCCTGTAGAAAGAGCCGCCGCTTAAAGACACAAACAATGAAAACAAATAAAAAAAAGATCTGTTGTCAGCTAACTACAAGAGTTTCTCATGTTGGCTAAGTCAATATTTGTGAATAAAACGTGAAATCAGAAAATTCAGAAGTGAAAAATATGTGAATTGCTTTTAAAATAATAATAATAATAATAATAATAATAATAATAATAATAATAATAATAATAATAATATAATAATAATAATAATAATAATAAAATAATAATAATAATAATATTAATAAAACAATGATAAACAAATAAAATAGCCTACTATCAAAACTCAAATGTGTATTAAAGTAGAATGAAATGGTTGGCCAGTTTTCTGGTTCTTTCTGTTTAATGGGGAGCATGTTCTATAAGACATTGTCTTCATCATGCTCCTCTTCAAACATGTGTTGTATTATTTTGTCAAATAATGACTGTAACTGATAATGATGATGTAAAGATAAATGACACATGTAAGAATAAACTGAATAAACCAAATTATTCATAGGATCTAACAGAATTAGATCCTACGACCTTTAAAGTTTACATCCAGGTGAAAAAATACATTTAGACGTCTGTCCGACCTTTTCAGACCTGATCCAAACAGCTCGCTCTCGTCCCGTTTCGTGGTTTAATTTAAAGAATTTTCCCCATGTAAGCAGACGGAGAGGAGCTCTTTCTGCATAACGCATGCGCAGTAGGGTGGAAAGTGACGTTGACCGAAAATCTCTCTATAGACAAGAGTTAGATGATAACAACATTGGGCCTCATTCATGACACATTCTTATGTAACAATTGTTTTTAATGTAAAATCTAATAATAATTATCTACTGTTTTGGGGCCTTTTTTGGTATAAATAAGGTAGGCCACACGGTAGTGATGTGTGGGCAGACCCATGACCCACGGGTCGGGTTGGGGCAGGCTTGAGAAATTGCAACTTCATTGAGGGGTGGGCTGAGCGGGGCAGTTTTTGACAACAATCATTTTCGTTGCATATCTTACAAATCACTTCTTAGATCACACCTCATAAACTGAAGCATGCTCTGTTCTCTAGACGAGCTGTTAAACAGAATCACAGAGGGAAACAGTGAGGAGGGAATCTGTTCCTTTATTGGTCAAAGCCACCGCTGTGCAGGAACACGATCTGCATCACTTTAAACAAACGCAGAGCGGGACCATCGCGCTCCTGGACTGCTACCTCACGTGAGCTGCTCAGTGCAAACGAGGGTCGAAGAGTGTGGACATTTACTTTCATTTTAGACAAGAAAGAAGAAAGAAAAATGCGAGTGTGAAATACCAAGGATTGTTTGAAATGCCCCACATTACAACGAAAGCTTGACAAAAACATCAGTTTGACTAAAACGGGTTCTGAGGGTTAAGTCATCTACACATTAACTTAATACTGGATGAATATTGTTCACTTTTCTCTACATTAATGTCAGCTGTAATGTTCCTTTTGGCGGTTTGGTCCGCTTGCCTTGAACGGTAATGGATTTTATGCAATATTATTGCCTATGCGGGCGCAGGGCGACTGTGCAAGGCGGGTCATGTATTGTCAAAAGTGCGGGACCCACGGGTTGTAAAAATGCCTGACCCGCACATCACTACCACATAGCCAATCAGCTCACTGTATAGTAAAGTTCCAATTAGGGTTAGGGTTAGACTGTGGAAGATCGTCATTCAACACATTCATCAGGCATGAGTTTAAGTGCATTGTACTTTGCCCATAGAATAAAATGAAAATTAACATCTCACATTTTAATCTGCCTATTTCTACTATATATTATTGATCCAATGGTAAGTATCTTATTTTAAACATGACACGTGCATGAGTGAGACATTATTTATGTGGAACCAAACCCCACAACATCTGATTACAAAATGACTCGTTAACTATTCTCAGCTAACCAGGCCTTCCAACTGCCTCCACAATCTAATCACATGTAAGCACCACATTCTGTCCAAAAACACAGAGAACAGAAAAGTCTGCCAACCTCCCATCCAAATAATGGCTTGATTTATGCTTCCATTTATCATAAAACAGGACGAGTACACACATCTCGCTCCCGGGTCAATTATTAGGCATATGCTTGATAGACTTGTGTGCCGTGTGCAGCCATTAGCGAGCTGTTAGCGAGTCCATCTGGTTTCTGCACTTGCACTGTTATGACTGGGTGACGACAGCAGGCGGGAGCAGAACAACACTTTAATCTGTCCACAAGTGACCGCTCACAACAGGGAAGGACTGGATGGGATGATGTCATGAGGCAGATGGTGAGCAAGAGCCAGGTTTTAATAGTAATAACGTTGTACTTTGCCATGAAACATATTAAAGGTGAGTAATTATGTTAGAACAGTGTGTCTCATTAGTTATATTTGGATTGATTCCTGCTTGATCTTGTTTTGTCCTGCAGCTGATGTTTGAGTGCTCCGAAAACCCTTGTTTTCACCTATAACCTACCTCAGCCCACTTGTCTGTATTTAATTGACTCTGTGCATTGAAGCTGTTTATTTTCAAATAGTTAGACTTTAGCGTTAGCATTGACAGACAAACACATCGTTTTACAAACCCACTTTGTTCCTTTGGTGAAATATTCTCTTCTTTTGTAAAGTATTTAAGATGTTTTCAGAAAAAATCACCAACTGCTCACTGTTTACTGCCTGATCTTTAGTCATTTCTCATTTTAGGTTGAGGCAGTGAAAACCTCATAAGAATGAACTAAACAGGAATGAACCTGATGGCAAGATGTTAGCATTTTTGAAAATAAATACTCTTGTGCACAGAACCAATTGAGATTATGTTGTTCATACCAGCTCGTCAAAGTCTGATCTGGTCAGATCTCAGAAGCTAAGCAGGTAAGGTCTGGGCAGGACTTGAATGGGAGACGCTGAACCTCTGGAGCCACTGTGAGACGACTGAAGGAAAACTGTTATGTTTTTAAGCAAAGCACAAACCCACACAGCCTGGTTGGACCTGAGCCCTGAACTACGAGCATCTCTGAACTTATCCTGGATAAGTTTCTCTTACCCAGGATTGACTAACCCAGACATGAGTCTCTCTGGATAAACTGTCCTACGAGTTCACAACTGGATCTGTTAATCCTGGATTTTCTCAATGGTGCGTTTACTTGTGCACGAATAATCCGGTGGTAATCCTGGTTATGACAATGTTCTGGTTATGGTGTTTACATGCGCTCAGAGAAACCTAGATATTAATGTTCCTGTTTACATGAGCACTGGGAGTATCCTGGATATTCAGACAGGTAACTATGGTAACAATGACACAAATATGGTAAGGAACTAAGCATGTATGAAAATTTGGTAACTTATAGGTTTTTAACATGTTTGTGGCAACAAACTGACAAAATACAACTAAACAAGAACATCAGATTGTAGATCAGTCAGAGCTTTGGGAAAAGTGATACCGTGGAAAAATACGTCTGAATTCTGAGTCTGTTCATAGTTATAGCTGTGTTGTGTTACTTTATAGTTTTATAATCCTGCTGTGAGGATAATCTGATTTTTCATAACCAGGATAGCCGAATAACCAGGTTATTGAAATCAGGTTATAGTGTTTACTTGGACACACACAAAACCAGAATATTTAAAAACCCTGATAATAACCATCTTATGACTTCAAACGTGAGGAAACATCAATCATAAAGTGAAATATATAGGTGTTAAAATCTAAAATCTAAGTGAACCAAACGCGCTGCAGCTTCAAGTGAAGTCTACGCTTAAGCGACCAATCACAGACACAGAAGTTACACTACAGAGTTTAATTAAATGTCATGAATATAACAGACTAAAGCACAATGTACAGACATCACCAAGCATTTAATAGATCGACCGCTTAGTCTGTTGGTTTAGACAAGTGTATTTTGTCTGAGTCAAAGTGATGCGTAAATATCCACAGCCAAATGTGCACAAAGTCATTCAATTTTTCTTGACAATGAAAGCGTTTATCAATCATCACAGATTAAACAGGATTTTTAGTCTAATCACTGTTACATATAAGATCTCATGGCTCCTCTTTAGAAATAGGCTACGTGAGCATCGCATTGATATAAAATAATACGCCGTGACTTTCGCATTTCCTCATTTCTCTGCTGCCCTCTCGCTCTCTCACTTCTCCAATTGGCCAGCACCTTGTCTTTCTAAGTTATTCGGGAACTTATCCTGGTCTAGAGCAGGTTATGAGTTTGCCGAATGTTGCCATAGAGATCTACCCCGATAAGAAGGGATCCAGTTTTGTAAGACCGTCAGACCAGGTTTAACCCAGAACTTACCTCGCTAAACCCCAAATCTAGCTTCATCGTACAGGGCTCTGGTCCGTTTACATTTACAAACCAAAACTTTCACTCATAACTTTCTCAAAATTACACAAACTCCGTGAGAACAACTCAATTTGGACAAGACTGTCAGAACTTTATTATTCTACGAGGACGATACGATGCGAACTTGAACCCAGACTTGGCTTTGTTTATTCAGGTCGACAATCAAACGAAAAAAACACCTTCTGCATTCTCCTCACGCAACATTAACTAGACGATGGAGAGTTTGAGACGAGAGGCCGGTGTGATGAATCCCCCTGTCAGCGGTCGGAGTTCAAACCTGCTCCGCGGCTGAATATTAATGACCAAAAGTGTGAGGAGCCGTGTATCTCTGACGCTGGTGATCTGGTGATGTCTTCTTCTGCCTTTGTTATCGTCACAGTTATAAAGCAGACGAGCTGCTGCCGACATCTGCTGCAACATATTGAGTTTATGATGAATTAGATGTGAAGAGTAACGCAGATGTAGCTGTGAAAGTCTGTGAGGGAACGTGAAAGAGAGTGAAAATGGATTCGATTAAAAGGTAAAACAAACTACCCACAGTCATGTTTCAAATTTTAGTTGGAGAACTAAAAAATAGAGAAGGGGCGGAGTTTGGAGGTATAAGGAGTAGTGTAAAGGGGATAAATAAATAGGTCTATTTAAACACGACTTCTGTGTAACCTGGAATTTACACCAGAAGCTGCAGCTACGCGTGACAAAGGCAGAGCGACATACATGTGTATTTTATGAAACAACCTTTACTAGAAGCGCTAGAACGGCTCTAACAACGCAAGCACATTAATAAATCCAAAAACTTCTCACATATTAAATATTGATCAGGCATATTTCACATCATAGTATGCTTTTAACCAGTCTGTCCAGGGACTATACATACATACATACATACATACATACATACATACATACATACATACATACATACATACATTAATACATAAATAAATACAGTGGTAAGAGCCTTATTTTTTCTTTTTTTTTTACAATATACTGTAGGATTAGAAATAGACAGACAGACAGACAGACAGACAGACAGACAGACAGACAGACAGACAGACAGACAGACAGACAGACAGACAGACAGACAGACAGACCCACGTGTTGATGGACAGTGGGGCTGCCACACACCTGCTTTCTTGGGAGCCTTATTCAAAACTTAATTTGCTCATTAAAGACATGAGTGTAGCTCTTTAATTTAATTGGGGAACTAAAGAAAGTTAAATGACATTCTTTACCATTACATTCTTTTTACACTATATGTTTCAGTATACATTTATTTTGAAGCTTTTCATGGGCAGTCAAAAATTGGACACTTGAGCATCAAACTTCCTCACACTAACAATACCAGGCGAGTATTTTGCCATCAGACGTTACCCTCGTGGTCATCAGTTTACCAGACCTATAGAGTTCTAATATTACCTGGTCTATATGTACAATACCATCAGGTACAGAGCTATCACATGTTACCCTATGGGTATCATCTGATATTTCTGTACTTTAAATATAATCATACATTGCCCTTTTCAAAATATATCAGGTACTGTTTTATACATTTGCACACAGTTACCAAATCTGAAGCTTCTGCACTTTAAACATTAAGCTTTGCACTTTATCAATATCTGTATTGTACTTTAACTGATGACATTGGACTTTATGGGGTTTCTTTGTAAATATGTACAGTATATAATCTTGTTAATTACTGCCCTTTTTTGAAATATAATATGTCTTTGTTTTATTATTGTCAAGGACTACAGATGGAAATTAGCATGGTGCTAACTCTGGAGCAGCCATCTTTTAATGTACCTGCACATTGTCCTTCAAATAAATAAATAAAATAAATGTACTGATGACCACAGCTGGAGTTCATTCACCTCTCCCTCTTTTAAAAACGCTCTTTGAAGAAGGCTGTTTGTGAGCTGCTACGGGAAGCTAATCAGCACGTTTTTTATCAATAATATTTTAACTATGAATAAGCCCAGAAAAATAAAGGCTTTTTAAACTTTTATTGTACGAAGAGTGCCTTGGGTCCTCTTTTTCATAATTCTGTGTTCCCAATCACCAATAAGCATCTTCAGACACTGAATGTAAGATTTCCATGAACATTTGTTGGAATTTCCTTCTTTCAAAGCCTGACTTTTGAGTTCTTTCTTACGCTAAACTCCACCACAAGCATCATTATTTCGTTTGCTTTGTATCTTCGCCGCTGCAGATTCACTTTGATAAAACCCTCAGAGCCTGACGCTAAACCCCAAAACTCAAAACTTGTTACATTTTCAACCCCCAAAAAACTTTCCAAACCTCGCCGAGTCAAATATTCCAACAAACTCATGATGAATAATGTAAGTGCATGACTCAATATTGAACTTGTGAGACCCTTTGTGTTGCTTTTAAACCCAGCCCTGTGTTCTGGGTAATGGAGGACTTTGGAGGCGGATCGCTCTGGGAAACGGACAGGTTGATAGAATCGGCCCTGATGCCCTCCCGCTGCCTGGATAATGCATGAGTGTGATAATAAAAGCTAACTCCAACAATAACTCAGCTGTGTTTTTGTAAAAAGCGGTGAATAAAGAAGGTTGAATTCAGAAAGTATATTGGTTTGTAGAGTTAAAGGTTTATTTTCAAGATTGATTTAAAGAGGTTTTAATTGGTTTTCTTCATTCAAGTCAACATGTTTGCTGGTGTGAGTAATTGGATGGACTTCATTAAGAGTCTGAAAGCAAATATTAATATAAAAATAAGACCGCTTTTATTAGCAAATATTCTGAAACATCTTTGGAGTCTTTGGTTAATGTCAGAGAAATGGTCCAACAGTCACATGATGGTTACAAGCTCCATCTGTGTCATTGTGTTGTGGTGATTTTGACTATAAACAGGGTTGTTTTGTAAATAGAAAACAACAAATGAACATTATCCACACAGTAAAACAAACGCAATCTCTGCGTTGGAAAACATAGGTGAACTAGGTACATAATCATTAAAAGGTCACATAATTATCTGGAGATTTAGCTCAGTCAATAAAGGTCTTGGCTACAGACACATCAATGACAGTTTAATGCCCAACAAAGCAACTATTTTTCATTTCTTCACACAAACTTTTTCCACAGTAGGCCACATTTTTAAGCTTACATAGAGCAGAGGGCCGTATAACACATATCTGCGAAGTGAATCATTCAATATTTTGCAATTTACCCAATTTTAATGAACCACCAGACTTTTAATAAGACATTAAAGATGCACTGTTGCAATATATCAAGTTACAGTTCGTTTGCACTTGCTGGGTCATGATGTTTTGTAAATTCTCAGAGGTTGCCTTTATAAGATGCAGCTTATAGCGCTAGTATCTCCTGTATTGTCCATGGATCAAGATACGGTTTGGCTGCTTGTAGCCTATCTTATGTCAATCAGCCGCAGGCTATAAAGCTGTTCTTCTACAGAGCGCAATGCAAACGCAAACTGCTCGTGTTCAGCAGAACAGCTTCTACAGCTTTAAGAATGGTTGTATCTGTGGCATTTATCTATTTCCATAAACATTTTTCTGTTTTTTAGTTTAGTATAAAACGGCTATTTATGATAGAAGAATTGCTCATTGATATTAAAAACCTTTTTGAGCCAATCTAGCCGGAAGTCTGAGAGCAAAAAATTGGTCCAAGTGCCACAATTGGCCCCCAAGTCGCAGATTGAACTTGTCTGTTAAAGACAGTTACTTTTAGCTTCAGATGTAAAGGCCCTGTGATCTGTTCACACTAAAGTCAGGCACGCTATCACTAGACCAGGGGCCACCAACCTGTCGCTCGCGATCAACTAGTCGATCATTGAGGCAGTGGGTGTCGATCCCAAAGCCCTGCCTGTTCATACAAACTTTAACCACAAGCTACACAGGAACTACATGTGCGATGTAAACAGTCGAACTACACGTGTGAAATACAAGCACAAGATGCGGCAGCAAGAATTCTCCACTGTCGGCTCTCAGAAGCGCACAGTGTCAACGCACGCTCATACTACAGTTTGAAGCGCTACAAGTGGGGTGATGACAGCTTCAACTCTATCATAACTTTCTTTGTAGCCACAATAATTCATTTTTTAAAATATAGCCTACTGTGTTACATTGTAGTAGGTTTAGACTATAACTTACATTTTGATGACATTTTATAATATTAAATAAGTCTATAGGCCAACAGTGTTTGAATAAAATATAGACTAGTCTAAAATAAAAAGTTTCAACTTGCTAATTATAATACAATTATGTAACTCTATAGGTAGATCTTCGGGCTGTGCTCAGTCTAAAAGTAGCTTACGAGCTGAAAAAAGGCTGGTGACCACTGCACTAGACCATCTGACAATAAGCCTTCCACTTGAGCATCACAGATACTGTAATTATCTGAAGACGCTGCAGGTGCGTCTCACAGAGAAGTAAAGGCACAGCAAGTCAAAACTTTGGAACCTCTTTCATTAGATTAGAGAGTTTCTGTCATCTCTTGTATCACCAAACACAACCCCAGCAGCGTTTTGTCTTTCTTCTGCTCTCGCTCTATGGATTAATAAACAGAGATTGTAGATTGTGTTGTTTTCAGGAGCATAAAAGGTCAAGGCTGTAGATGGTAAACCCAGATCCCAGAGTTACTCACACTCTCAGGTAAACCCACTCAGAGTCTGTAGTTTAAAAGTTTTGCCTCGGAAAGCTTCTCCCCCGAAGGCAATAACTCTGCAGCGGAGTTGATCTGGTTTAACCACATCTCGGTGTTCACGGGTCAGCGCTGGTGTTGTGGTAAATGTGATATTTGCTCAGTCTCTCTCTGCGCACAAACATATGAGGATGTGATTATACAGTGTGTGTGTAAACAGTGAGTCTGCAGAGCTAAAACGGACAAGCACAGTCAGCTTCGGTTTTACACAACACGTTCAGAAGACTAGACATTATATTTATGTGATAAAATTACAAACTACATACATGTTCTCCCAGTAAATGAATGAGAGAGTGAATGGTTCTGTTTGTGACAAGTTGACCACTGTCCAGGATGTTTCTTCGTTCTAGGCAAAAAGTCACTTGGCAGGTTCCTATTACTAATGAGAATAAGTCAACACAGCCTCCATAAAATATGTATCAATAATACGATATTAACAGCGTCTCATGAGGGGGGAGGGGTTCATCTCACTGTGAAGCTCTTTGTCTGTGAAATGCGCTATACAAATAAAGATTACTTACTTACTTCCTAACCCTCAGTGTTTCCCCTATTCATTTCTTCATGTTCTAGTTTTTCCTTTGAGATATAACATTTAGGGAATTCTTCCACAGTATCCCCTGGAACTTCCTACTTCATACTTTGAGTTGATTGAGTGACTCGTGCGGTCACAACTTAGTTTGTGCTTAGCCAATCACAGCAACAAATTGTACCGGTGAATGTGCGTGTGGGATAGAACAAGTGTTAATTTTACTTCAAACAGTAAATACTTTGTATTTCTGCTCAAACACAACCAATAGAGGGATTTTACAGTGGAAACAAGTCAAAAAAGCTCCATTGTCAGTAACTACAAGAGTTTATCTGTGAGAAAACAAAAGTTCTGCTGCTAAATCAACATTTGTGAATAAAATTCGACCCTATGACCCAGTGGTGTGCTGGGATCATTTTTCAGCCCAGGAAAATTAGACCTTAGATTGGCCCATTTGTTCATTAAATCTCATGACTTAACTAGTAGTCGAGTAATTAAGAACTGCGCATTTAAACTTTTGCCTTTTCAACACCCACGTTCGAGTCCCGCTCAGGAACCTCTCTCTTGATTTTTTCATTTTTATTTTCATTGTTATCTTTTAACCAATATCTACTCCATCTCTCATACATTCTCGTCTCCAGTTGTAAACTACTTGGTTTTAGTAACGACATGGTCATAGTCCGGACTCAGCTCAGAGCTCTCCTCCTCTTCTCCTCTGCTCCACAGCAGCGCGCGCTCATACACACACACATGAAGGACGCGCTCACACAAACACAGAAAGCGCGTTCTGACCCACAAAAACAAACTTGTGTCTGAATCTTTTGTCAAGTTGTGTGTGGAAATGCGCTCCGCTGCGCCGCGGTGATTCACGCATATAAATCTGCTGAAGTGTTTGTTCATCAGACGTTTTTGCTCGTAACTCCGAGAATATACAACGGATTTACTTGAAACAAAGTTTGACTGAGAGCTTATGGGGTGTGGAGTGTGTTTTTGGGCTCCAAAATATCTCCAAGAGTCTTTGATTATGTGCTGTGCTGTGAATCACATCATAGACTTGAGCCCATCACTGTGCGCACATTTGCTTCTGCAGCTGATGAGCCGGGCGTCTCTCTGTCTCTCTCTCTCTCTCTCTTCAACCACGGAGGCCAGCGGCCCAAAAGTCACGCGGCATACCGGGAAACGTCCCGACTCTCCCTAGCCAGCACGCCTTTGCTACGACCCTTAAAAGTTACATTCAGATGAGTGAAAAAATGTCCAAACAGCTGCTTTCATCCCGATTCATTGCTTTATTCGAAGAAGTTTCCCCAGCTAAGCAGAAACACATACACGAGAGCTGCCATCTTTGTTTTGTTTGATTCACGCGTTACTTGCAAACCAAGCGGGCTGGTGGAGGACAGATGGATTTCTCTCCAATTTGTGAATTCACAAATATCGCGAGATACTCCATCTGACTGGTCAAGTTAGTATCTCCTGTTTTGTCCATGGATCTGGATACCGTTCTGCTGTTTGTAGCTGCAGCAAATCAGCTCAAGTGGTCACTTCATTGGTTCTTCAGCGAAAAAATCCCTCCAACAGCCAATATGCCAGTGAGCAAAAACCAAAAAATCTTCCATATTTGATCATTGCCCCCAAGCCCCGCCCACATCCTGTTATAAACTTTAATCTTTGAAACATTAAGACTCCAAGTGAAACATGTTGGTTGTAAAATATAACTAGTCACTTTTCAAAATGACTTTGTGTATTTAAGCTACCAAGAGCCTGGACATGAGCAGGAAAGATCAGAACAATTCACTGTAATAGTTGGACGAGAGCTGAGACAAATGGACTGAAATGACTTTGGAGCCTCATTGTAATGACAGGACACACTGTAATGACTGGACACACTGTAATGACAGGACTAACTGCAGGACAAACTGGGAACAAGCGTCCAAACCTCTGCTGTGGGCTGCGGTCGGACGGCAGTGGTCAGCGAGGAAATTATAGCAAAGAAAAGAGAATAAAAGACAGAGAGAAGTAGATTTATCTGTGAGGCGCTGAAACATAGAACTGTACAGCTGACTCTTTCATTCAAACATTCTACAGGAACAATGTTATTTAAAACAGATGATTGGCAGCTGAAATAAATATTGTGTAAATGCAATGGGTCTAGTCAGTAATAGAAATCACCAGGTTGAAAATGTTTTATGACCTTTTATACATTTCATAACCAGTGTTGGAGTAAATCATTACAAAAGAAATATATTCCTTATTTATTATGTGTTAATGTTTTATGTGTTTGTCAAAGCCCATCAGATCACAGAAGCTAAGCAGGTTGGGCCTGGGCAGTACTCGGATGAGAGACCGTTGAAGCCTCAGATGCTACAGTGAAGAGAAACTGTCGACATTTACTGTAGATAAGGCTCTTTGTTGCCAGTTTTTTCAGAGCAACGAGTGAACAAACCTTTGGAAAAAGCCCCCAAACAAGCGACCTTTCGTTAATAAAAGTTATTAGAAGACTTCAGTAAACAGTGCTTCTTTCCTCTTGATGTGAGAGCAGAACAGCGTCACTATGTCACAGGAGAGTAGTGTCTGATTGGTGGACGCGGCCGTTTAACGCTTGAAAGTTCAAGTTCGGCCGAAGGGTTCGTCACAGATTTGAGTAAGGCTGGGCAATATCGTGATAAAAATGGAATCGTGAGCTTATCTCTTTGACAATCTGCTTTTTTGATGAAATATCGTGATTTCCTTTTTCTCCATTTGTTGCATCTGTCCAAATACAGACTAATTTTTCCAACCTAATACTCGTAGTCTCACAGTTGCCAAATCCAAGTCTTTATAGCGACTTTGGGCTTCTTATTTTGAAGTCTCTTATGGAGTGCACTTTTAAAGAGGACCTATTGTGTTTTTTTATATTTAGTAAGAAACTAGAAATATGTAGATCAGTAATTTATCTTTTGTTCATTGTAAAACAGAAAATTGATCTAAAACAGCTTGAAAATAGAAACAGCTCTACTGACTTCCTGTTCAAAACTGCAGCTCTGATAAGCCCCGCCTCTTCATTGTAAAATGTAACTGTATGAAGCAACAGACTTTAAATCACTAATGATTGTTGGAAAGTGGCTATGAGACAGTTTTGAACCATATATGTTTCACATTGAGTATTAATCTTTTGAATTATAACAAGTAAATACAGACAAGTGGGAGGGATAGGTGGTAGGTGAGAACGGGGATTTCTGAGCACTTGAGCAGCAGCTAAAGAACAATAAAAGATTACTCAAACATGCATGAATCAATTCAAATATAACTTTGAGTAAACTAATGATGAAGGAAGACCATTATAACAAGGTTAAAAACTTAGAAAAATTATTTTGACATAATAGGTCCCCTTTAAGTAGAAAAAGGAATGAATCTTAGCAAAATTTCAGGTTTGATTTGTTAAAATATATCAATTTATAAAACTGAAACATAGATTTTAGCATGTTTTCATGCCTAAAAGTTGTTATTAACAAAAGAAAAACACATGATATGGCAAAATTCCTAATACTTGTTTTGCAGAAACACACAATGTTCTAATGAATCAATTATTTTATTAACTTTTTAATGAAGGGCTGAGTTAGCTTGTTTTCTCTGAAAATCTGCCAACACTAGTCAGATTTTGACAGCTGGATTTAGCTGTTGAATTGTGTTTACCCCAAAGACAATAGGAAAATAAACGATCTACAAGAATCGTGATAAAATTGAAATTGTATCTGGCTCCAAGGAAATCGTGATATTAGTTTTTTGCCATATCGCCCAGCCCTAAGTTTGAGCGTCCACTTCTGAAGACGCGGCGTCGTGTTGAAATTCAAACAAACAAATTTCAACGAGCTAGACGCCAATACGCTCTGCGAATTCGCTGGACGCCTTAAGACGCCGGAGTAAACTGGACGCCCCGTCGCTGCCCGGTCTGAACGCAGCATAAGACAAACATATTACTTATTTATCGCTTGAAGGATTAATTTGTTAACACTGATCATACCAAAGAACATAAAGAAAAAACGTCTCTTGCCACCATTTGACCACATAACAGCTTCACATTGTAATACATGAACACATATTAGTGCCTGCTTTTTTGTAGAGACTTGTTTTTTGTGCTTTAGTGTTAGCTGTACTCACCGTCGGACCACCTCATGGCGTCGTCCAGGTTGGGGGGCAGACCCTTCCACAGGGAGCTGTCTTTGGGGTAGCCCAGGTCCATCCTCCTCAGGTGGTCGTCATAGCGCCAGAACAGGTTGTCCTTAAAGAAGTAGGTTTTGTCGTTGTGGAGCCAAACAAAAGCAGCGTCCACTCCGTCTGTGGGTAAACCGAAGTCAGTGATGGGACGAGGGTATCCTTCCTCCACGATGTTGTCTTTGAACACCCAGTACTTCAGACCTGGAACAGACACAGCAAAATGTTGTTAGATTTTCATGTGTTTATTATAACATAGCTACTTCTATTGGGCAGTAAAAAGACAACACTTGTTGTGAAATCTGGTGCAGCCATCTTTTTAATGTAACTGCACATTGTCCTTTAAATAAAAAAATAAATAAAATAAATGTGTTATGACCTCAGTTTTTTATTATTTAACCCAGGGGTGTCCATTCACCAAAAATACAGACAAAATAATTGACTGATCTTGGAAAAAACACAATTATTCAGGCAGAAAACATAAATAATTTACAGTAAACTGATTGATATTGCAAGTTCCCACAAATCCTGGAAAACCTGGAAAATCTGGAAAACACATGGAAAATGATAAAAATAGCCGAAATGTCATGGAAAATAAAATGTTTTCCTGTAAAATGATTGGGGCCAATAAAAAATGTATAACATTGCGCAAACAAATGGCCTTGTGGCCTATGCAATGTGCACAGGCCACAAGCTGGTTAAAAATAAATAAATAAATACAAAAAAAAAAAAAGTACATCCAAAATCTAATGGGAGGACCCCCAGACCCCCCTCACATCTCATTTATAGTTTTTTTCAATTGGCTGTTTAAGTAAATGTTTTAACTCAAAGCAATAGGCTCAACAGTAGTTTGATTTTAGTTCAACAGCCTGAAATAAAAAGTGTCAAAAACCATGATTTTCTTCTCATTTTCTTCAGCCAGTGAAAGCCTGTAAAATTCATCACGATGCACCAAATTGACTTAATTTTCACAAATCTATTGGCCGTACGACTGTGTTATACTTTGTCATAAATGTGGACTATTGGGTTGTCTTGACAGAACAGGTATTGGTGAATATTGTGATTACATAAAATCCTTGTTGCGAAGGTCCTAGAAATGTGTTGGAAAATGTTTTGAGGATATGAGCATCGGCTTAAAATGTACATTTTCTTTTTTCTAAACCTCATAAATGCAAACTTCTCTTTGTTTAGGCCAAATGCTCAACAAGCCTGGGGGCAAACCAAAATTGGTCAAAGAGCCATATTTGGGACCTGGGTCGCAGTTTGGACATGCCTGATTAACATGTCTAGATTGAATGTGTGATGCGTCGCTTGTATAAAGAGTCTATGGATGGGAGGGTGTGACCAATAATATTAGAAGATTTATTGATAATGCACTGTAGTTTTTTGTGTGAGTTTGAGTCCAAGTTACCATACAATTATTGAGGAGGTGAGTATGTCTTCAATGATGGAGGTGAAGAACTGCGTGAGAAGGTTGGGTCTGACTCTGAGTTTCTTAAGGTGCCTGAGGAAAAATATTGTAGACGTGTGTGCCTAGAAATGTGAAAGAATCTGTGATGGTGATTGATTGAGATTAAATGAAAAGTTAATAATGACTTGAGTTTTGGATGTGTTCAGTTGGAGATGATTGTGTAACCCTATTTACTATGAAATTTGAACAGTTTTGCTATCATAATCACAATATTTCAATGATATCCAAACCTAATTCATCTTCAATGCCTTATGACTCATCAATGACTCATTCACTTCATTTCCATCTATTATGTGGCTCTCCGCTGAATCTATAAGCTTGGACACTCCTGTTGTGGACGATGCTTTTGTGTAAAACTATAATCTAAATTTAATACCTGTGGGATGAGAAATAATTCTAATACCTCAGAAAAACCCCATTTGTAGTCGGCTAAAGAAAGTATTAAAAACTTGACCAATAAAAAACATTTCAGTGAACCGATCGATAAACAAAACGACTTGAGGTTTGGAGCTCTACAGTTTTGATGAAGTTTAATTGCTCGTCTTGCATTGGCTTGTGCCGAACTGAGCCGCCTGGGGCAAAATGGTTATAAAGTCTAATTTGTGTAAATAATGCAAATATTTCAGCTGCAGCAGGTGTCCACATGCATATTAATAAAAAGCCGCTGTGTCAGACATGACCTGAATGTTACAAATCACACTTTTTATATTTGAATAATCAAGCAACCCAGTGTTATTTTCTGAATCCTGATGAAGATGAACGGATTGTGTCAAACGGTGAACTCTGTCTGACGTGTGACCAGAGGCGTCGCCAGCGGGGAGGCAGTTCAGGTGATCGCTCCGGGGCCCCAGATAAAACAGCAGAAGCACCACAGCTCTATTTAGCTCCCGATACCTGAAGTGTTCATGACGTCTGCAGCAGCTTCATTTAGACAAAGGACTAAATGATCTGATTTTCACACTGCCTAATCTGTCAACTTCCTCTCATAAATCCTCCGACACACGGTTAAAATTGATGTGTGTTCATTTAGGTTGTGGCCTAAAAACTTCTTTCACAAACAACAAAGTAAAACTGGGGAGGCCCATCCAAGCACAGCCAATCAGAGAGCTGCAATCGCTCCTGATGACAACAAGTTTATTTTTTAGTGCTGTTTTTATCATTCTATATGGAAAACACAAAACTACTAATTTACAACTAAAAACGTGAGTTACTCCAACTTTAGGGATAGGTCTAACTTTCTATTTTAATGAGATTATGCAGGTGACTGTTGTTAACCTTTATAAGATACACAATGTTACTCTAAATCCCTTCTGAAGCTCACTGTCTTCACTCTAGAGTTTAGATCGGCTCCAAAAGGGTTAGGTTAGGGTCTAGCCCGACCCAGCCCGAGCTCACGCTAGGGATGTCACGATATCAAATTTTAGAATCACGATTATAGCAAAAGGAAAAATCATGATTTTGTGATTATTCATGATTATCGCATAAAGAACAAATATATACACAAATATATTTAAAATCTAAATTATTGGTATTTGATTTGCTGACAGTGACAATACACTGATTGTATTACATAAATATGATGTAGCCTAGAATAAAAATAATAAATGCAATATTTTAAATAATTATCCTTTGAAAAAAATATAATAATTTTATGTTTTAAACAAAATTTTAATCAAGCTTTTTTTTTTTTACATTATTGTCCCTTTAATGATTGCTCTAATATTCTCAATATTACAAGAAGAGATTTATTACTAACTAATAATATTATTATGTGCGATATCAGTCACGTGACTCACGAAGGTGACGTCATCCACACGTTTTGTTTTCCCAGCGTGTCGTCACGTGACGTCTGCAGCGTCTCTGCTTTAGTTTGTACTTTCAGGTCGGAGTTTATGTCAAACGAAGCATAAATACTCGTTCATTTTTGCCGTGAGCTGCATGACTCTCTCTGGAGCGCTTCGTGTAAAGGATTTACGTTGTTTCTTTACCTTTACTTGGACGAAGAGCGAGGGATGATCGTATCGAAGATGTTGGATCATGTTGGATGTGTTAGCGCTTTTAGCGGCAGCTTTTCAATGGCACGTTTTGCGTATTGGACACTCTTCAGCCCGCACAATGAACTGATCATCTTTAAAACATCCCCTGACTTGATTATTTTGATGGATACAACTCCTGAAGCACTAACTTCAGCAGCCTTAGCGGTGAGCTGACGACAAACACCGTTCTCCGCCTCACGCTGCCCACGCACGTCACAGTAGACGTAAAAGACGTGTTTGCGGTTTACCGTGAGTTGTAAAAAGTCTACGAATAACCTACCGTGGGGGGAAATATTCGCGATTATTGAAAAAACGGTTAATCTTGACATCCCTAGCCCGCGCACGTTGTGTCCGAACCCAACCGGAACCCGAGTCAGTCTCTGTGAACCCGAGCTTAAAGCGAGCCCGTCCCGCCCACTCACTGTGTTTACATGTAAGAGTGTCTCTCCACTAAAAGCGCTTCCTCCACCACACATCTCTCTCTCTCTCTCTCTCTCTTCTCTTCTTTTCTAACCACGCATGTAACATGTACGTGCTTTCTCTCTTCTTCCATCTTTTTCTTGGTCCGAGCGGATGAAAGATGTGCCTTCCCTGTCTCTCTTCCTCTTTTACCTGATACACAAGTCTTCGATCTCACTCCGCGGCAGTTCATCAAACTTCTCAAACCGTATAGTTGGTCACTTATAACACTTGCTATTTTTGAGGTTTTGCGCTGCGTTCTGGCGCGGCTGTCCATCATCATTATAAAACTGCAGACCTAGAGGCTGCACAAGAGCACATAGAGCTTTATTCAACAAAAATAACAGGACAGAGAGCATTGATTCGGACTGATTTCAAGAAGAGTAGTTCTCTTGATTGTAATCACTTGAAAGACAAACACTGATGTTTGTCTGGTGACTGGTACACAATGAAAACTCGCAGCTGCATATCAGTGTTTCCACACGTAATACCAGCTGAGCACTCGCAAACCTACAACAGAAGCAGCGTGAAGGAAAGCTTTGCAGAAAAATGAATGAAGGACTGGTTTTTAGAGAGAGAAACAGGAAATGAGTTTGTGCAAAATAGGCAGTGGATTTAGTCGAAAGAGATGTGTGGAACTTTAACAGTTAAAAAACATATTATTGGATATTGGGGTAGACTTGTGCAAAGCAAGGAGGTAAAATTTACTAAAATGATGTACACCCATCTGCACCATCTTTATATTACAGGTGAATACCACTCACCATGGCTACACCAGGTAAAGACCATTTTGGACGACTGTTGACTGTCATACATTTGGACTACTCAAACCTTTAGCAGCTCTCGTTGGCTCAAATTGACTGTTGAGCGAATTTTAAAAGACCAACATATTCAACATTGGCACAGTGAGCTCATGGACATGTCTTCATGTGACTTCTATACAGAGATAAAGCAGGAATACAAATTTGAGAAGTATCTTCTCTGTGAAAATGCTGGATATAAACAATCTATCTGTAACTTTAGAACAAACAACACAAGAATTCCTAAAGTTACTGGCCGGTACAATGGCATTGAGAGATGTCTAAGAATCTGTCATCTGTGCAATGAAGGTGGAGTTGGTGACGAATATCATGTCATGTTTGTCTGTACAAATAACTCTGTAATGTTGTTGCGAGAGAAATATCTTCCTATGTTACACTTGAAGAATGTCCCAAAATCTACAATAATATCGTTATTTCAGTCACAAAAGATCAAAATGTTGTGTAGATTAGGTGCCTTTGTAAAAGGAGTCCTTTGTCTCTATAAATGAATTATTTCTTACTGTCAAATATGTCTAGAAATGTACAAAAATGTACTATATATTATTTTGTCAGTGAATGTTTTTTGATTTTTTTTGTGCTCCATAACATGTATATGGTGATGAGCAAAAGCAATAAATGAAATGAAATGAAGGTAAGAAACAGCTACACTCGAGTCACATTGTGATTTCCTGAAAGTCAAATGGACACAATACTTACAGCAGATGATTTAGTGATAATGTAAGAGCTGATTAGTGCAGAGTTTGGTCATGTTGTGTAATCTATATGTCATAAAAAGCTGGTACAGGAGCAGGATGAAAAAAACGTGCCTCGCGTCTGTTTATGGAGTCAGATTATGAAAAAAAAAGTGTGATTTATATAGTTGTTTTTTTTTTTCCCCCTATTACAGATGTGGGCAAGTATTTTCTCCGGGGGCCATATATGAATCCAGACAAGGGCCGGACCACAATTATTAAAAGAATTTGTTATTTTTGCCAGCTTGCTAGCCCGACGCCTCATTCTTTTGAGATGGAAACAAGAAGCTCCTCCCACACCAGACCAGTGGATAACAGATCTTATGAGGTTTTTGCACATTGAGAGGATGAGGTGTGCACTTACAGGCTCAACTACAAACATGGCAGCCGTTTCTGACATACATTAAAACGTATAACTTATCCAACATTCCTTAGTGTAATTAGTATCATACATTTCTGAAAAATCTATTAGAAAGTGTATCTATTGTTGCCATCGTTGTCAGCTATGGTACCGACACTATTAAAATGTTTACTCTGGTCTTTCAGGTATATATAATATATTTTTGTTTTAATTTTTATTTTTTTTTTTTTATTGTTATTGTCTCTCTCTATTATTTATTTATTATTATTATTATAATTATTATTTTTTAAAATAATTTTAATATATTTAGACAGTCTGTATTTTGTTTATGTTGTGCGTATGTGAATCTTCTTTATTATTATTTTTTTATTTTAATTAACTTAAATGATTACTTCTTGTTACATCCCTACTAAATGTGTGTTTTTATGTTGTGGGTCAGGGGTTGATGTAAAGAAAAAGAAAATTACAGCCATTACTGATTCATCGCTGTTGGAAAATAAAATTATATAAAAAAATAAAATAATTTGTTATTATTGCTAGCACATTTTGGATTAAAAATAGGCTACTTATCTATTATTATTGCACTTATTAATTACAAGTGCAAACACATGGCCAAGTCAATCAAAGAAAAGAAATATACAAATTCTAGATTTGCTAAAAAGTCTTGAACTCTGGATGTTAATCTTTATTTTTTTCTGGTTTAAATGGTTTTAGTTGATGGACTTAGATTATTTAACTTGCTTCAAGGTGTTTCTGTTTTGCTTAAATAGATTTGCAAACTTGATTCAAGCTAAAATGGAAATGAAAACAGTCAAAAATGTGTTCTTCAAAATCTGGCAAAAAGAACTAAAGTTAAGATGAATATTCTGAATTCTAGTAGTTTTAACCTGGACTAGTGAATATACTGTAGATCAGGGGTCTGCAACCTTTAACAGCAAAAGAGCCACAATTGCCAATTTCAAACCAAATTAAAGTTAGTAAGAGCCGCAACTGCATTTAATAATAAAAACAAAAAAACAAACAACCAAACTAAATATTGAACACTTATTAAGTGTATTTTCACAATGCTTTGCAAAACAAATGTCAAAAATGTATTTTATAGCAAGACTAATCTTTTTTTCATATGTTATATACTTGTGCCTGAGTCAAAAGATGATTTAAAGATGTACTCTTGCAACCATGACCTGGTATTTATTATTTTTTGACTGAAAGCAGCATGCCTCAGTGAATTTTTGGTCACATAAATAATAGTGAGTAATAAAAAAATTACTCAAATTAATACATTTTGACCCCATTTTAATGATTTTCCGACTTGTAATTATTACCTATGTTCCTTTTCTTTTGGTGTGGGGGATGCAAGTTGGTTGCATAGATTTTTTTCTGAAAAGTATGGAACCTTGCCACTAAGCAACTGCTCATTTAAAATAAACATATAGTGTAAATAGGATAGACTAGTGAAGAATGTTCTTAAAACTTTTTTTCGTAGTTTATTTTCTCATTCTCAAGCAAATCTCAAAGACCCGCAATGATGTCTTTAAAGAGCCGCATGTGGCTCTCGAGCCACAGGTTGCAGACCCCTGCTGTAGATGGTAAAATAAATATTAATGAAAATATTTGTTGAGAGAACTGACCAAACTAGAAAACGTACAAAATTTCTACTGCACAATATTGTTTTGAGTGGATAATAGAGTAAAAACAGGCTGTGTAAATCCCTGCTTTTGCCCCATAGAGACTTTTGCATCACCGTTACATCCCTGCACATCCACATCAGACTCCTCTCCAGCGTACCTTTGAAGAAGACGATCTTGTGGTCCCCCGGTCTCTCGTACACGGCGTCCACACTGTCCAGGTTGGGTGGAAGTCCTCTCCAGAATCTGTGGACCTGCGCCGGCCTCAGGGACACCAGGTGCTTCTCTCGAGTCAGCCTCCAGAAGTACTTTCCTGCAAAACAAAACGCACAATCCAACCTTTACCACGGCACGCTCCAGCTCCTCTCATCTGTATTCTGTCTCTGCCGCTCCACAGACCCAAAGAAAACAGCCTTCTGAGAATCTGTGTTAGTGTTTAATGTTGAGACGACTTGTTTAGCAGAAGATGAGACGTTTAATTGAAAAAGCATAAAGAACGTTTGAACTGCTAAAATGAGTTTGTTTAACATTCCGTAGCTGCTCTGGAAAGTGATCATTTGCACAAAGAATATTATCATTTTTGAAATCCAACCAAATCCTGCCAAAAACAAGCACTTATGTTTCAGTGGTCCAATTATTGTAATCAAACAACTGCATTAGAGAATAAGAATATTTGAAACATTTTCACAATGTGCTGCGTCCCACATGATCAAAGGTTATGGAAGATGTATAAAGAAAAACAAAAGCAGCAACTGTTTAAAGTGTTTCAAATGATGCACATGTTCCTCTGTCCAGAGCAATATCAGCAGCTCTGCTGTTGCTACAACACGAACAGCCAGACGCCATATTCCTCTGGTAGATGTGATGATGCAAATCGACTCAACACAATGGCAGAAGTTTCACTTTTATGAATAAAATGAGCTAAAAAGGCAATTTCAGCAAAACCCATGAGCAAAACAGACTAATTTGTGTCTTAAGATGCTTTATTATATAACATTGGCAATGTTATATTATATTTACGCTACCCCATCACTGTGACCTGGACACTCCTCCACAGAGAAGTGAGCTATTGAGGGATTTTCGGTCTACATTACTTTCTGCCCTTCTTCCCATGCTCCATGCAGAAAGACCCGCTCTTCATCTGGTTAGCTGGGGACCTTTCTTTGAATAAAACCTCGAAACGAGGTCTGAACCGCTCCAACAGACTCTCTCCTGAGGCTTGAGACAGTTTTTTTCTCACCGTTTTTTCAACTGAAGAACCACCAGCAGAACTTTTGTTTTCTCACAGTGATAAACTCTTGTAGTTAGCTGAGAGTGGTGCTTTTTCGACTTTCCACTGTTTGTGTCAATGAGCGGCGGCTCTTTCTGCAGGTCAGGTGTGCGCTCATCGTCCGTGTTTAATAAACAAATAATTCCTCTATACATCCCACCTGGGCGGCTCATCTGTGACGTCGGCGTGAACTGAAAATGCACTGAAAGCATTCGACCATCGTGGCAGCACAGTCGTGGTTTTTCGCAAAGATAACTGCACAATGAGCGAGTCTGCACAAAAAATTTTCCAAAAAGGCCTAGAAACAGCAAATGTTTTCATTTTGACTCCAGACACACAGTTTGACAGTGAAAAAACATTGACTCTGCATTTAGTTTCTCTTTAAACTTTCCAATTTTTGTAACTTCAGACCTAAACTTAGCTGTTAAACCCAAATAAAACCTGAACCAAAACAGAATAGGGAGAATAATAGTTATGACACACAATCTCTGATCCGCACTGCTAAAGTCTCTGAGCTGATAACACAGTTTGTTTTTGCTAAGTGCTGATGTACTGTAGTTTAGTTTTAATGTGACGCAGCAGAAATATTTGTACTATTTGTGGATATTGGAAAAAAGCTGCGGTTTTGTAGTTGGGCCCTTCGAGAGTCGCCCTTCCGACTCTGTAATCCAATATCCATGTTCCCAAGAAGACAAAACAGTAATCTTTTCCAAACACTCTCCCCCAAATCATCCTTTACTTATGATTAATGTAACCTTTTATCTCACAGAGGCAATCAATTACATCTAATAAAACGCTACGACTCGCGCTGTTAAATCAATGTCATGATATTACGCCGCTAAACTCTCTTTCCCAACGCCGCTCCACTCTGGACGCGCGAGATCCGTGGAGTCTAATGAGCTCAGCTGGTGATTTCACGGCGCTCGGAGAAGGCTAGCGCAGCATCTTGTGTTCCGGACGGACGTTTTGTTTGGAGGACACCGGCCATGCGCTCAGACACACTCCACACATGAGCTGGTTTTCTATCGATCGACGGTGCCACCAAAGCCCTGTGCGAGGCTGCTTCCATTTATCTCAACACTCTCGGCTTCCCTTCTCCAACACAGATTTCGAGAAGGTTTTTATTCAGACTGGAATAACCTTGACTCTGTGGTGGGTGCGCACAGCTTGGGACAATGTATGTTCCACATCTCAAATATCTATTCCAACGAAAAACATCCAGAGCGGCGTAGTACAACCACACTGCCTCGTGAACAGGCCGAAACTCATGCATTAGGCTAGAAAAAGAAAGGAATCTAGTCAACACATTTTACTCATCAAGCCAAAAGTTTGACCATCCACGTTTAGGCCTAATCTGTCTTTTTATATAAACACATAGTTTCCGATTAATTTTTACACCATAATATCTTTCGAGTACAGTTTGGGTCACACAAATAGTCAAATCAAAAGATCCCTCGCCTACTGCCACACCCCCTTTTTAGTCGACTGATTGGTCAACGTTACATGTCTTTAATCAACCAAGAATTCCCACGGTAGGAAATGTCCTTTTCTGCATTTGACCCATTTTTCTGAACTGTGCTCTGGGACCATCGCTATGTTTTTCACAAAATTGGACAGAACCTAACTCGGGCCTTGCAGATATACATATATTTCTTGTTTGCAGGCTTAACTCTGGTGAAGTATAGTACATCTAATACTACAGTGGGGTGTATGTATACTCATATTTGTGTACGACCTCTGCAGTTTGTTTGTTATTGTGTCCTTCCAGCTACAAAAATATTTTCTAAAATGTTCTCAAAATTGTTGTCAAAATTGGTGGCCACCAAAAGTGTTCTTGCTTGCCTTTTTAAAGTTAAGATGCACTTGATTAAATACTAAGATCATCATGTAATACTTGACGGCGTACCCCTTGAAGTGTGTAGAGCATCATGATTTTCAAAAGTGTATTTTTCTATGCAAATATGTACACATGAGTATAGCATTTTGTATATTTGTAAAACATCTCGCATTGACCAATGGAATCACATGCTGTTCACATGACCAGGTTGATTATTGTATATAAGACTCAGGTGTGTCTGATGAAGGGCTAGACGCCCGAAACGTCACTGGGTTAAGCAAATAAAAGACTACGGGAGCTAGATTTGCTGTGCAGATGTAATTCTGGTTTAGCCGTGACGCTAACAGTTACTCTTGGTTCAGACTAGGCCAGTCCTGGTATAGTCCCTGTTTTATTCAGGTTCAGAGGTTAGGCTTGGACAGTTTGCAGAGCAATTCAAATCAAACAGAGAATATAGCTGTAGTAACTAACATTACTGAAACAGGTGGATAACATTGGTCACATGCTGTGAAACTACCTGACCAGTGACCATGACCAATGAAAAATTTGGCCCCTGGGAAGAATTAGTTGAATAGTCCTGACCTAACTCATGTCCAACATCAGAAGTCAAAAGGTGCTCAGTGTGTCAGTGATCAGACCAACCAACCAATCTGAGAGGCATCTGGCTGCAGACCTCCATGTGGAGACCCTTTACATGACTTACCTCCATCCAGACGCCCTAAGGCCTGGAGGTTCACCCAAAGTATACGTATACCATGGTACAGTCTGTGATGGCACTGTGCTCTTAAAACAATATCTGCAATTCTAATAACGTCAAAGAAAAAAGAAAAAGAAGAGTATTGATGTTTATTGTTGTTGTGTGTTAACAAACATGTGCACAAGACTCCGAAGGGACAGAAATAAACTGGTTGCCACGGTAATGAGTTTATTACTCTTGCTAAACGGGCCTAAAAAGTTATATTTTTTATCTTAACCTTTGCACAAATCTTTTTCTTAACCTTACCTGTTCTCCTAAACCTAATGACCCTTCCTCCAGACTCGACTATTGAGCATTTACCAAGACAAATGTTGCTATGTTGTGTAAATAAAACTTTGTGTTTATATTGTTTTTTTATATGTCAGTTCATCACTTCCGAGTCCTGCAAAAGTGATTGGTTGTCATAGAAACTGAAACTTATTCCAGCAAAAGGAAAATAGTCTGTGTGGCTGCAATTTCAAGCAAAATAATGTTTGTTTTGCTTTACTTCCGGTTCTCGGTGGAGGTCTGCAGACACACACTTTTCTAATAAAATGATGTCAGTGCGGAACCTCTATTTTTTGTTTATCAATACGGGTGATGCGCACACACTCCCCTTCAGAAAGAGCTGTCGCATAGACACAAACAGTGGAAACAAGTTAAAAAGCACTGTTGTCAGCTAAATACAAGAGTTTATCACTGTGAGAAACAAAAGTTACACCTCCCGTACACAGACTGCAAGGAAAGTTCAAGTTTGGTCCGAGACGTGTCCAAGTTTCTTGCGAAATGCCTTGATCACCAGCTTAAGTCCACGTGGTCGGTTTTTGCCCAAAGCCAAGCAGATTCACATGGATTACCACAAGAATGCTCGTTTTAAGACTTGAAAGTCACATCAGACCTCTGCGACCTCCGTCAAATATAGACTTTCCACACACTCGCGTGACTCTTGGACATGCACTCGTACTGCGCCGGGGTCTGTGTACAAGGGCGCATTGGTTTTAAGCACTTTGTAAGTCTTGCGGGAGTCGTGCTAGTCCGCCTCGCACCGAACAGCAGGGGTTTTGTGAATAAAATCCGATCCTACAACCATTAAAAGTTACATTTAGGTGAAAAAAACAGCGAGAAAAACACTGTCTCAAGCTTCAGGAGACAGAAGTCTGTCAGACCAGTTCATACCTGATTAAAACAGCTGCTCTTATCCTGTTTGTTGTTTTATTCCAAGAAGTTTCCCCAGCTAAGCAGATGGAGAGCGGCTCTTTCTGCATGCGCAGTAGAGCGGAAAGTGACGCCAACTGAAAGTCCCTCTAAAGGTTGCGTTCGTGTTGTAGAATGTCAAAATACCATAAGAGTAGATGAAGGACAAGAGTCAATCTTCAAAGGTCATTTCACAAGTGTTTCATTTGGCGATTATAGTGACTAGTTATGCACACATTCAGTATCTTGTATCAGAAAAAAAAAAAAAAAAACAGCACTCAAACTCCACCTGAACTCAACTTATTCAGCTCATTCCATGTTCGTCTTGATTCAAAATGTCTTTAAAATGGCCTGCTTCATATATAGAGCTTGCTTTGGTAACAGTAAAACAGGTCATAAAATACAAGCTTAAATACCTTTGAAGAAAAAAAGCTTCTCCTCGTATCTGGGCCACAGCGTCAAAGTGAGTGGTGCATCTGTCTGGAGCGTCTCGAGCCAGCCTGTAAGACCGAAAACACACAAATAAATCAATGATTCTTAAACCTATCAAGTCTAAAATTCAGCCAAACGTGCTCTGAAATCAAACCAAACCAGTTCCTAAAAAAAAGCACAAAGATGTTGATAGATTTGCTTCTAAACTTAATATTTGCGGAGTGCTCCAAGTATCATCAAGTCAATTATTCTATAGATTGTTGATTTATTGAACACTTCCAAAGACGCTGAAATGATCAAACACAAACGTGGTTCACTTTGAAAACATCTTTATGGACAATTAGCACTTTTCAATCGAGCAGACGAGTATTCAAAAGAAAAACACGACACATAATTCTTCTCAAATGAAGCGTGAGCAGTTCTTCTGATTCAGTCGTGATAAAAGTGGAAAACCGTGTGAGTATGAACAGCTGCTTCAGTTCAACGTGGAATCTGAATGAATGAAGCTGTATTAGAGGCGATTAGAGTCACTGTAGAGTCGTGTGTAAGTCTGTTTGCTCTAAACTGAACTGCACATGTTCAGTAAGAAAAAGATGGAATCAAGAAGTTGTCGTTTGCTTTTTGCGTTGTATTGAATAACTTATTGTCATTGTTGCATTAACAACAAACTTACACAAGAGCATTCATCAGTCAACACAGTGTTCGTACTGTTATTATAAGACTGCTATATCTCTAAACAATGCACTTTGTAACATATAACTAATTCTACTTATTGAAAAAACATTTCTTTGACAGAATATTGAAATCCAGCACAAATAAAAAGTTAGTTCTCGCATAGACCAAAGAAAGTTATGATTTTACGAGAAGAAAACTTAATATGAAAAAATTCTTTTTTTTTTTTTAATAAAGTTAAAGTCATAAAAATACGTTTTTTCATAGTTTTGTGAGAATAAAATTGTAATTTTAAATGCAAGTAGAAAAATGAGGTCATACAAAAACGTGTAAATAAATAACCTATACAGTAACTCGACCAGCAGCGTCTGAATGTGTGGCTGCATGTTTTGATCCATTAAGGTCGTGTAAACAGTGTCTAAACTCCTCCCCCGCTGAGTTCTGTCTGGTCCTGGAGCTAAAACGGTGCTTCTGCTCTGCTCTGTGGTCAGACTGACAATGACGGGACCATTAGTGTGACAGGGCCTCCACTGTGACCGGCGAAAACCTCCACAAACGCTCCACAAAGACGGCATTCTCCTGCGTTAACGTGACGTCTCAGCGTGGGGCCGCGGTTGATATGATGTCGATGGAAATAACGATCAAGGAGGAGCAGAATGCATTTTAAATATGTTGTGCAGCTTTGTGGAATATTAAATCAGTCTTTTTGAGTCACAGAAAGGGTATTTTAAGGTCACGGGAAGTAACATGATAGTGACTCTCTTAGGGTGCATTCACAAAACAAACTGAACCAGACTCGGCTCGACTGGGTTACAACAAAAGTTACAACACTGTCTGTCAGAGTTTAGATTCTGGACTCAGGCCCTCATTTCTCGCCCATGCAGTTGTCGGTCCGGGATGGGTTCACACAAAACCCCGCAGTGACCAAAGGTGAGTGTTTGAAGTGGCAACTATGGAGTGAGAAGTGATCAGAAAGAGAGACAGAAGTAAAGGCATGTCTTTCATACACGTGGACGAAGAAAAAGATGAGAAACAGAGAAAGGAGAGTATGTGTTAGTGTGTGTACAGTGAGTCAAACGTGAGGATGAGCCGCGTACTTTATGCGCGGTGAGAAGAGAAGGAAAATGTGTGTGAGAGAGAGATGTGTGCAGTGGAGGAACGTGCTTCTGGTTCTGGAGACACACTGTAAACATGTAAACACATGAGACACATCACAATGTCCTTTTTCTGTCATTAAAATGCCACAGTTCAGTGGAGAGGACGGCGCAGGCTTGTTTTGGACTCACACAGTGAATGATCGGGTTCCAGTCAGGTTCGGACACTACATGTGCCGTTTCAGGACGGGTCAGGTTGGATTTTTTCGGCCAGACATAAACTTAGTTCAGGCCTTTTTTTTATTTTGGTGCCCGTGGCCCTTTAAATAGCTCTCTCTCCCAGTTCTCTCACCTCAGTCTCCATCAGCGTGGCTGGGCTGCTGTTTTTTTGTTATAGCCCTAATTTTGTTGACCTGGTAGGACCAGTGGTCATGTTGTCGCTTTTATTTTGATATAGACTTAGTTCGGGTTTTGTTTTATGATTTAGGACTGTTGGCACCATCTTCTAAGGACCCATACAGGGCCGGCCCGGTGCCCCAGCCTTTTGTTCTTTTTTGCCGGACCACCACATCTAAGGCGGGGCCTTATTTATTTATTTTGTTTTTTATTTATTTGGATCCCATTAGTCTTTACAGTAAAGACTATTCTTCCTGGGGTCCACGCAGACAATAAATTTGCAATTAAAACATTATAAAAAGTGTACTCTTTAGAGTGGATAGCAGCAGTATGATTGGATTAACAGCAAGGTACCTGCAATGAATGCTAATTTTTGAGTGGGTAATATACGCTGATGTCACATAGAAGAGACACAGCCAGTTTGTGACTATTTTGACCTGAAACTTGCTCAGTTTGCATGTCCAAAACTGACTCGAAACGGCAGACAATGCTATTTAAACACATATAAACAGTTTAGCAACCAAAAAATGTTGTTTTAGTGTTTAGCTTCTCTTTAAAATGTTTGGCCCTTCATTGAGTCATAACAGTTTGTCATCTGCTCTTTTACCTGTATAACTAAATATTGGAATTTAGATCATTTCTCTGCAGTAATGTGAGCTGTAGTGTTACTTTCTGTTGTCTGGTGCCATCTAAGAGTTATAACTTTGTTATTTTTGTAACTAACAGGAAATAACGGTGATATACAGTCGTGTGATTATCAAAATAATAACTGAATCAGCCACTGCTCTTCTCCTCTTTCATGTGTTTTTGTGTATTATTTGTCTCGTTCTCAATCTCAGACATGAGTTTGTTGTGATTCTGTGCCTCAGCGTGGATCACGTCAGTGTTCGCTTCCAGGTTTTTGTTTTGTCTATTTGCCTTCACAAAACAAACGAACTGCTCCAGAGCTTGTTTCAACCGAGCCGAGACCGACCTTTCCAATCGAACCAGATTTTGACATTTTGGACCAGATCAGAGTTTGTTTGCATGTTCACAATTACCCAATCAAATCAATCTATTCAGGCTAATAAATCCTGAACCTGAATCAGAAGTTTTTCACTTTAGTAAACGTCCTTATGTCTGTTGCCTGTTCTTTTATAGACACGTTTAAAAATCACTAAAGATCCTAAACTCTACTCGTGTGCAGTAGAAAATAAATATTGTTTAAATCATGTGGGAATTTTAACAACATGACACTCGGTTCTTTTACAGAATCTTTGCTTGGAGACTGCGCATCTCCCATGGTCCAAGCGTCGGGCGCAGGAATGAAAAGCTCGTAGGGGAGCTTATAGCGGTGCGTGGGCTGTACATGGATGTTTTATGATGAATGACTGTGAGAAGTGGGAGAAGCGGTGTGTTTGGGGTCAGCGAGGTTCATTTTCTTTCCTATACTGGTCCGCGAGAGAGAGGGGAGTATGAGGCGATGATATAGAGCTCTGCGAAACGGTTAAAAGTGCGAGAGGCAGAGGTAGGTTTGTAATAAAGAGGGCAGAGGAAGAGTAAGCAGACCGGGAGAGGACACTGGGAGATGGACTGTGCTATACTGTGATATGAGACAAAATGTTCCAGCGGTGAGCGAGCGAGGCCAGGAGAAGAAGCTATAGGAGAACTGCATCGCTGAAAAACAATGGTAAAAACTGGAGTGGAAATCTTAAAATGACAACACACAAGCTCATACTGGTTAAACTAACTTTTTGAGGTGATAAGCCCTATTCTGGCTTTGACCCTCCTTCTCTGTCAGGCCTTTTGCTCATTTTAAACAATATTCACAGCCTCACATGAAACTTTGTGCAACTGGAATCATGACATGTTGTAGATCAAATGAGACCTACAAGTGTCTACTTTAAATAATAAAAAAAAGAATTGTTTTTTTTACATTTATCTGTTCTTTTTTCACAGGTGCACGGTAGCCAAGTGGTTAGAGCTCTGGCTTCCCAATAAGGAGGTCGTGGGTTCGACTCCCGGGTCGGACCATATCAACATCTCACGATCTCTCTGGGTGGAGTTTGCATGTGTCACTGTGGGTTTTCTCCGGGTACTCCAGTTTCCTCCCACCTCCAAAAACATGCATGTTTAGGTTGATTGGGCATCACTGTAAATTTCCCTTAGTGAGTGAATGAGAGAGTGAATGGTTGTCAGTCTAACCCTGCGGCAAGTTGGCCACTGTCCAGGGTGTTCCCCGCCTAAGGCCCAAAGTTACTGGGATAGGCTCCAGTCACCCGCGACCCCTAACGGGACTAAGCGGTAGAAAATGAATGAATGAATGTTCTTTTTTCATAGGCATTTGGATTGTTTTCATTCGATTTCAGCGTTTGCACTTTTGAGATAAATCAAACTTCACATCAGTGTTACATATTCCTCTGTTCTACTTTTGGGTGAAAGAATATGAGCCACTACAACGAAATAATGTCTTAAGGATTAAAAATAAAACGTTTACATGATTAAAACAATGAAGACGAGACATTTTCATCTACATCTACTTTCTGATGCAGATTCTATAGATTCAGCCTCTTTCATGGAGCATAGATCACATTTAACCCTCCAAACATGAAGAAATCCAGTAGTTTGACTTCCTCTGACACTTTTCACTCGCTCACAGAAGAGAAAGTTTCTAGACTCGCTGCATGTGTCGTTCTCCTCAGAGTCCTAGTCCAGTAGGATAGGTTAAAAGTGAAACTGACAGGAAATTTGACCAATCAGAAGCAGCGCAGGCGGGTTTAAGACTTTCATTGGTTCCCGCTCTTGTATCTTCTTCTAAAACAGGAAATATGCGTCTAAGAGGATTTTGTGAATATTTGTTGTTATTTGCAACTCGTTTTGATGGATTAAAGTCAGCGGGAGTGTCACATGTGTTTGGAGTGTACGGGACGATAAAGAGGTGAGAACCAGCGCGGATGTAGCGGTCGCAGTTTCTCGTAAGTGCAACTAACTTTACTGTCTTACTTTAACGTGTATTTTAGCGTCACGTTTGATGTATGAGAACCGTGTAAAAGCTGTTTGTGACCCGTGTCTGCTTTGTAAAAGCTGTTTGTCCTGCGTTGTTGTTGTGACTTGTGGAGAGTCAGATATGACGCGGAGGCAGTGCTGAGCTGCAGGACGAGCGCGTGTGGGAGGGCTACTTGTTGCTGTAGATCGGATTTAGCGGCAGGTGCGCTGATTTCTGTCAGAATGAATGAAAATCTGTGTGTGACGTGTAAAAAAAAAAGTGTAACACAGACAAAATTACTTTTATATCGTTTAACATCGAGTAGGATGGACAGTTGGGTTGTATTTTAGCATTTCTAAACCTCAGTGTTCACTTATTGTGTGCGCTCCGGTAAAGGTTCGACCTTGTCTGGAGCCCGGTCCAAAACCCACATTTTGTTCCGGGAACGTTTGAGTTACAAATTAAGCACTGGTTCTAGCACTCATACCAAATCGTAAATCTGTGAAAGTGCATAATGTATTTGATTGTAGACAAAGTCAGCACGTGCATCAGAGAGCCCGACATCGCCGCAGAGAATAAAAGGTCAATGATGGAAACAGACGTAATTGGCAGGCTACGGTTGGCAGCACAACGACAGAAGAGATATCCACATTAAATGATTGGAGCTGGAGTTTATCATTTTCCACAACAACACATCACTGCCACATGTGTAGGACCTGGCAGAGACAAGCATTACTTACTAATTATACTCTGAATAAGATTATGTGACAGATTAGTGGATGTTCAGTCTGTGCTTTCATGACGCCTTGTTATTTTATGCTTTTTATCGACACAATGTGGCCGTATTCTGCTAAAACCTGTCAGGACTTTTGATCGAGCAACAATGCATAATTATAACGAGCGCGAAAGCTGATTTTGGCGTCAATGCGAACGGCCAAAACATCAAGCTAATACTCTAAAACAAAGACAATATAATGTTTCAGTAATGCCAGGAAACACATTATTGTTCTTCTATTTTTAAGTCTGTATTTAGCCGAAGAGCTGAGTCATGTCTGTGTAAGAAGAAGCCGTAGTCTGGTTTTTGTCATGCATAATTAAACACATATTCATTCCGTCCCTTAGAATTACAAAGTTCTATTATTCATTCTCGCTTTTTTGTCTTTCTTCGTATCTTACTCATCCTTCTGTAAAACTGTATCTACATTTCATAGAGCGCGGTGGAATTTTAGAAGATTTTGTGAGGAAAAACTATTTAAATTTCAAAGGTTGTTGAAGTGTTGGAAGGTTCTGTTTGCCTGAAATAATTTCTGTCTTATGAGCAGTTTTGGGAAGAATAATTTTGTGTTTAGTTGCAGCACACTGAATACCTGCAATAAAATGCATCTACAGAATTCAGTTTCTTGTAAGACTCAACTCTGTACCAGCGGTTGCTTAAATTGGATTGTTTCATTTTAGTTGAAGTTTAAGTTTCGACATGCATCTTTGTTGCCTCAATACGTGAGTTATTAAATAAAATGTGTGTCAAAGGAATGTGCTGCAGATTTACAGCGGACTCACACCTGAACAACTCAAACGACTTGAAAGAGTAGTTCCCATTCATTTTCTTTGCAGGCTGGTGCAGAGAGCGACTGAGTGCGACAAAGTTCAGATGAAGTTAACTTTATGCAAATTCAGAGCGACATCATCGAGGCGACAGCCACTCAGCGAACAACTTTTCACAGACACTAACCAGGCATTGGTTGAAGCTGTCAAAGCGCTCCCAATTACCCCTTCCTCTGAAAACTGCCCGTAGAGAGCTGGAGACAACACAGAGTAACAGGGGGAATTGCCTGACCAGCCAGTCCCTACACGCTTGACAGACAATTTACAAACTTCGTGGGCGGCCTTTTCTGAGCGCTGAGTTAACCAATCACAGAAAACCCGGAAATTCACCAAACAGCGACACGATGTTTTCGTAAACATGTAGCACGAGGAGTTTTTCAGTCTGAAGCCTCAACACGGTTTGCTGCTCACGTTTTAAGGAATTGATACGTTCAATGTTCAAAACCGAAGCACATTTTGAAATGGGTCTTGCAACTTCTGACTTTTAGTGTCACGTCTCAGAATCGCTGTGCTTGATTGGATCGTCTTAACTTTGGGAGACGACTTTATTGGCTAACCGTCAGACCCAGACCCTTCTGCATTCAAACAGAATGTAACAGAATGTAGGAGGGGCTGGCTGGTCAGGCAAATGGGGCAAGTAAGTGGGCTTATTGCTTCTGGTGTGAGTCTAAGCACAGACTCCACCGAGTTCATTTGAATATCGTGCATTGATATAACAGACTAAAGCACAAATGTGCAGATATCATCAAACATTTAACACATCAAACAACAGCTTAGTCTGAATGAGCTGTGTCTTTAGCTCAGACAAGTGTCTTTGTCTGAGTCATAGTGATGTGTAAAGATCCACAGCCAAATGTGCACAAAGTGCAGTCATTCAATATTTCTTGTCAATTAAAGTGTTTATTAATCATCACACAGATGATTCTTCAGTCTAGTCACTGTTACACATACGATCTCATCGCTCCTCTTTGTAAATCTGTGCACATCGCATTGACTTTTTTGAGAACTTACCCTGGTCCAGAGCAGGTTATGAGTTTGCTGCATGTTGCCATACATCAAATCAAATAAATTTATTTTGATTTAACAGTCGTCTCTGAGGTCTTCCCAAGATTGCTACTTTAGCAAACATCAATGACAAAAAAATAAAACAGTAAACATTCAGAAACAGTGATTGATCAAGCTTGTCAAAGCAGATTATTAGTAAAAGCAAAGGAATAATGTCCAGAGCATCCCCTGTCCTTAGACCCTCCTTCTTGGCAGGAAAAACTCAATAGAGATCTACCTTGATAGACAGTGATCCAGTTTCGTAGGATCGCCGGACCAGGTTTAACCCAGAACTTACCTCGCTAAATCCTAAATTGTGTAGTGTATGGTTTAGTTAAAATGTTGGCTTAGTGTATTTAATAAACATTTGCGTAAGGATACCACGACATGTTAATAGCATATAATGAACACAATATTAGCCCCTTTTTTTGTCTATTTAACAATGTGAAAAGCATCAAGTAGAGAAGCTTTTTTTTAGTCTCTCAGTGTTTTGTTTATGGGTTAGGGTCATTTTCTCTGGATTTAACATCTAAGTTTAGGTCTAACGTTTAGGGCTTGAGACAGATGATACTCACACAAACGTGGTCCTGTTCTCCGGCAGGTCGAGCAGCACTGGAGGCTCCGGCGTCTGGGAGGAGTCTGCGGGACGATTCGTGTGGGACACCGAGTCTCTCACACCTGACAAATACAACAGAAAGAATAATAACTTTATCAACTTGACTTCTTCAGGAGCAGATAATGACACTGTGTTCACAATTTCAACAAAAATACACTTTAATGTTTGACTTTTAAAACCTAAACCAACATTACATAAGAATCTTTGTTTCTCCCACATCTTCTGGTGCCTTGAGAGGTGAATTTCAAAGAGATCCTGAATCAATACTATTTCTGTATTAGCACTATTGCGTTTCTGTCTGTTGCATCATGGGACATAAAACATACAGGAAGTTCCATCTGGCTTCTCCTCTTTCTCCGGTCTAACTCGACGTTGCATTGTCTCTCTCTGTTCTCAAAAGCTCATGTACTGCAAAGTCTAATCGATTTGATCCTGAGCTTCATTAATCAATAGAGAATAAATAGGACTTCAACAGTACTCTACTTATCAGCAGTGAGAGACAAAAATGAATGAAGCTTAAGACATTTTCTCTTGCAAAAACACAGATAAAATAGGAAAAAAATAGTTACAGTCTGAGAACAAATTTGACCAGAGCTGCCACACTCGTACTGTCTTCGTAGGACACGCAGACTCACCGTAGAGCTGTCACACTCGTACTTGGTCTTCGTAGGACACACAGACTCACCGTAGGGCTGCCACACTCGTACTTTGTCTTCGTAGGACACACAGACTCACCGTAGAGCTGCCACACTCGTACTTTGTCTTCGTAGGACACACAGACTCACCGTAGAGCTGCCACACTCGTACTTTGTCTTCGTAGGACACACGTAGAGCTGCCACACTCGTACTTTGTCTTCGTAGGACACACGTAGAGCTGCCACACTCGTACTTTGTCTTCATAGGACACACGTAGAGCTGCCACACTCGTACTTTGTCTTCGTAGGACACACAGACTCATCGTAGAGCTGCCACACTCGTACTTTGTCTTCGTAGGACACACAGACTCACCGTAGAGCTGCCACACTCGTACTTTGTCTTCGTAGGACCGTAGAGCTGCCACACTGGTACTTTGTCTTCGTAGGACACACAGACTCACCGTAGAGCTGCCACACTCGTACTTTGTCTTCGTAGGACACAGACTCACCGTAGAGCTGCCATACTCGTACTTTGTCTTCGTAGGGCAGGTCGTACTTCAGAGGGTCTCCCACAGGTCCCTGGTAGTACGGCCTCATGATGGACTCTATAGCCGACGTGTGGACCAGACCGATGGCATGTCCGAACTCGTGCACCGCCACAGCAAACAGGTCCATCCCATGTGAGTCTGAAACAAGAGAGAGAGAGAAAGAGGCATCTATAAGTATCAGAACATATGATTTTTCTTTCTTTGAAGGCAGGGCACTAGATAAAAAGAACACCATGTTACTATTTTGTTTGTTTTGGAAGCACAATGTGTCTTTGCTGGCTGCCTACATTTCTTTATGACCATGTTGCAAGAAAATATTGTTATTTAACTAAGAATTTGAATTTTAGATGACATTTTAAGAAAGTTCTTGTGGAAAGTTTTTTTTCTTGATTCTGTTGTTTTCTGACTACAAAGAAGCACAGCACAAACTTCATCTTTGAGTGAGAGGAGAGCAGTCATTGATCACTTGGTTCCTGTTTGTCGTGTCTGTTTTCACAACCGCACTAAGAGCTCTGGAAAAGTTCCATCCAACAGAAACGTTTAGAACGAGCGGAGCAGATCTGCGTGGACCCCAGACCGGACTGATAGCTGTGTGAGTACCTCTCATTACTTTTTAAGAAAGGAAATCCTCCGGTGGCTAGACCAGAGTACGATGCAATGAGAGCCCGGGGTCTGCAAGTCTGCAGAATCAAATGTTGAGTGTACTGAGTTGTCTGACCAGTCAGTACCTAACGCTTTGACAGACACTTTACAAACCGTGAGGTCTGGGATCAGAGCGCCGAGGATCAACTTCGTGGACGGCCTTTCCGAGCGTTGAGTAACCAATCACAGAAAACCCGGATATTCCACCAAAACAGTGACACGATGTTTTGCATACAGTTGAAAAGGATTTTCGCGTGTAATCTATCATCAATCAGCCAATCACATTGCTGCATTTACTCACTTGTTTTGAAATAAAGAGAGAAAGATGTGGTGCAGAACAAAAGTCAGAACGGACTTAAAATTATCACAATGTCAATGATCATTTCAGATTTAGCACTCAAATCATCTTTAAAAGAACAGTCAAAAAAAAAAAACTATTTGAACAATTGTTTTAATATAAAATAGAAGTATGTGGAATATTGTTAAATATACTTTGTATTTTGTAAAATAAAAACAATTCCGATTTAAAGAATTAAAATAGAGACTCCACTTCTTGCTTGCAAAAAAGTGAAAATGTATTAGTGATGATCAGAGATTCAGAGATGACTATGAGACTTGACTTGATAAATGGACCAAGATTTTGGAAGCGACAGGTTAATTTATAAAAATCAATTGACACTAAAATCAAAGGTCTTGGACTTGACACGGACATGGGGCACTGACTTAGAGCTTGACCTTGTTTGCACGTTCCTTCACTCTCTCTTTCAGATTTCATCCGTTAGTCGCGGCCTCGTCTGCGTGTTTCTGCCCCTCACGAGTCGGCTCTCTGTAGGTGGCGAGCTTAAGCAGCGTGACAGGCAGTTCTGGAGGCTTTGAGAGCTGCTAGGCATGTGCCGGAGTCAGATAGCTATGGTAATGCCGTCGGAGCCCCTGGGCCGCCAATCAAAACCTGAGAGCGGAAAGACACCTAAAGAGGCTGCGGGCTTTTTACGACGCCGTGTTCAGCAGAAAGAGGAGAAGATACGAAGGAGACGAAACACAAAACACTGTTCAAACTCTCTGTCTGGCACTACTGACGAAGACAAAAGCTGGAGTTAGAAAAGAAGAAGAAGAAGTGTGCGACGGAGTGTGGAGCTTAGAGTTTCTCTGTGGGTCGAGTTATAGCATCTGACAGGCTAAAGTCCTATTCACACAGGATAATAGAATGTCAATTTTAAGCTCTTATGATGTAAAAGGCTCATCTATTTTTCCTAATTAATTGTTTGTCCACCATTTGATAAAATTTGACAACCAAGTTAAAGGGGACCTATTGTGTTTTTTTTATATTCAGTAAGAAACTAGAACATATGTAGATCAGTAATGTACCTTTTGTTCATCGTAAAACACAAAGTTGATCTAAAACAACTTAAAAATAGGAACAGCTCTACTGACTTCCTGCTTAAAACTGCAGAACTGATAATTTTAACATTTAACTGTAAAAAGCAACAGATTCTTAAAAACTATTTTTATTGTTGGAAAGTGGATATGGGACAGTACTGAACCATATATGCTTCACTTGAGTATTAATCTTTTGAATTATAACAAGTAAATACAGAGAAGTGGGAGGGATAGGTGGTAGGTGAGAACGGGGATTTCTGAGCACTTGAGCTCCAACTGAAGAACAAAACAAGATTAATCCAACATGCATGGATCAATTCACATACAACTTTGAGTAAAACTATAATGAAGGAAGGCCATTATAACAAGGTTAAAAACTTAAAAAAGTGAATATGACATAATAGGTCTCTAAATATAAAACATAAAATGGAATCATCTTAATTTACTTGTACTCTATGCCAGAGGTTCTCAAACTTTTCAGCACTGGGGCACCCCTAAGCGCTCTTGCCCTAAGCCGAGGTACCCCTGACAATTTTACATATTTTTTTTACTTTAAATAGGGTGTTTTTTTTACCTTGTTAAAATGTGCACAGCTTATTTAGATTTCGTTGAAATTCAAAATAAAAACCACCACCAAACACCACAGGAAAATGTTATTTAATTCAATGTGATATTCTGTATTATGAAATATTTTAAATAATCTTTTCCTAATACATGATGTAATTTTATTATTATTAAAAAGGTATAAAGCATGTTTTAAAATCATTTTAAAATCAGAAGCTCTCATGGGGCCCCAATCTAGGTCCGCCCCTGTAAACCAGCGTTCAGAAGCTTCAGCGTAACGAGGCTGCCCTGCGTGTTCAGAGCGGAGAAAACGCTGCTGTTCCACAAACTTTTGTCAGGACAGGACTTCTGTTTTACAAATGTAAAAGCTCCAAAGATCACTTTGACGATTTCCGCGTTGCGCCGTTACGCGCCGCATCGAGTTTCTAATCCGTATGTTTATTTCACTTTATGTTTCAGACCTTTTCTCCGCAGATATAAGGCAGATTTGAACAAATGAAGCACCAATACGACGCTCTAGTTTCGTAGAATATTGCTGGTGTTGGAAACGCTTCTTTAAAGACACATTCTGCTGCTAATAAGCTCTGATATGACACAGACACACGCAGCCTCTCTGAAGTGAGGATGGGAGAGAGGAAAAAGAAACTCTTGTAGGAAAATAAATGTTTAAGTGAGGCAAAGAGCGCTCTGGGTGTACACAACTGCTGTCTATATTCAAAAGCCTTTATTTGAAAAACTCTATCAGACTCAACAATTTCCGCGGCACCCCTGGACTCACGCCACGGCACCCCATTTGAGAACCTCTGCTCTAAGCTTTCAAATAAAAAATACCCAAAAATCCCTCCATAGTGCATTTCTAAAAGTTAAGGTAAATTATTAAAGCCTTCTGCACACTACAGGAGTTCACAAAACTCCTCTAGTGTGCAGCCGACTTAAGGTACACTTTGATTGTCTAAGTTTGTCCTCAGCGTTCGACCCATCCTTCAATACCTCTGGAGCGTCTCTTCAGGAGCAGTGAGCCACAGCGCAGAGTTGAGGACACATCTTTCTAGTCCTGGCCAGGACTGTAGCTGAACGATTCTCCCTAACATGCATGGCAGCCTGTTCTCATGGATAAGCGTGTTAATACCACGCTATTTCAAACAGAGTGTCACATGAACGCCATTTCTATTTTTTACGTTTGTATTTCACGCGTTTCGGTCCCAGTTCATTTCAATGGTGAATGTAAAGACGTGTCATTATTCATGAAGACTAGCACAAACCTAATCCTAAACTTAACCAAAGCCCCAGATCTAAACTTACCCATTTGTGTACCTTCAGACCTAAACTTAGCCGTTAACATCCCCAAAAAAACCTCCCGTTTCAACCACATCGCGTGTCCAGACCACGTCAGAAAAAACAGGCGTATAATTGCAATGCCAAAACAAGCAGAAGAGTCATCGTGACACGCAGATGTGTCATGGCATGCTATTTACACAAAATCCATGAGAACACGTTGGACCTGGAGGACCTGAACGAAACCCACCCAGGGAAACACATGGAAACTCCACACAGAAAGACCTTTGCAGAAATGAAAGTGCAACCCAGTTAGTGTGAGGCGAGAGTCTTAACCTAAACTTTTTAAAGTCCATAAAACAGATTTTTGACAATAAAAGCTTCAACTTTAGAAGAGAAATTGTCAAAACCCGACACATGCCAAACCTGGTATCATTCAGTCCCAGGCTCGTGACACCAGCTTTACTGATCTGCGTTTTCACATCGTCAGTTTTACGTTTTGTCAGAATCTCATCCACGCGTTCATATTTCTTTTTATCCTTTTAAAGTGATAAGGCTTCTCTGTCTAAACTTTACAGAGCTTTGTCTGAACTTTCCCCAGACACTCATCTGTTCGACTCTGTTGCCATGACAACAGGGCTGCTTTGTAAGGCAGTTGTGTTTAATGTAGAATTATAGAAAAGGTTTGGTGATTATCAGGAATATGTACTAACAAACTTCAGTGATGTCCATGTGCATGAGATACAACTTCTGTCAATGTCGTAATAAACAGGATTAAGGCTGCAGTCACATATTTAAAGATAGAGATCGACCAATATGGGCTTTTCTTGGGCCGATACCAAGGCCGATTTTTATAAGTTTTGTCTGCCGATGCTGAAATCAATGTTCGATTTTCAAAGCCAATTTCTGAGGCTGATTTTCTTATTTTAATTTTTGAAAAACATAGCTGAGATAGAAAAAGTTAATATAGACTTTTTTGGATAGACTATCTAAACATGTTTTTGCACATTACAGAACGTTTTAAAGAGTAATTAAAGAAAGTGCTAACTTGGAGCTCAGCTGATCACTGAGAGCAGCTCAACTGTGCACATGACTGTTCAAACAACTGCCCGATTAAATATCGGCCAAAATAAGCCAAGTGGCTGATATGCAAAAAATCAAAATTTGGCCTCAAAATATCGGGCGACTGATATATCGGTCTATCACTATTGATTGGGCCTGGATAGTCCAGCTCAGTAGAGTAATTGTGAACGTGCAAATGAACTCAGATCTGGTCCAAATGTTCAATATTTGGTCCATTGAAGAGGTTCATCTCAGTTTGGGTATAGCTGCGTTCAGACGGGACAGCGCTGGAGCGTCCAGAGCAGTTTACATGTTAAGTCAATGTAAACCTGCGTCTTGAGGTCGTCCAGCTAATTTTCAGTGCAAATTGTCATCTTGCGCGTAGAGCTGGGCGATATATCGATTTTTAGATACTATCGTGAATGTTGGTTTCAAGATATTAAAAAATTGTATATCGACCTCGAGTATATTGTTTTTGGAAAAAATGCAATGAAAAGAGCAAAGTTAACGTAAAAAATGTAAAAAAGTTGTGCTTGTCACTTGATAAAACAATTTTTAGACCAATAAAATCTATTATACATGTTTAGCAGCAAAAATGAATAGGTGTTGTTTCAATGCAGTAATAATTTTTTAGTTACAATGCAAAAAGTGATTTGATCAACTTTAATCAGTAATCAGACTGAAAAAGCATGAAAAGGCTTCTTACATATTTCATGGCAAAAACATGATCTGGACTTATGACATCATTATTCAATATGAACGCAAAGTAGACGCTTAAACCTGCTGTGGGTGCTTTGGTCGTTTCATCAGGCGCCTGAGTTGGGCTCTGCTGAACTTTCAACTGTCTAATGCCCCTCAACAGTCCGCTCCTTCGTTCCAGAGGTAAATGTCCCTGTTTATTTGATCTCATTGGGATCCTGTGCAATACAATATTAATTCAAAACAAGCACACAATGTAAAAACGTTTCATAATATGTCTGTTTCTCCTTCCACACACTGTGGGGAACACTAGTCACGCTTCAGGACCTTTCTCCACTCTCAGCCTCAAATCCGATGACACGCTCCTTCACTTTGTTCTCCGTCCCAGCTCTGTCCCACCAGATCCTCCTCCGCCGTCACCTTTCCCGTCTGCTCCGTGTGCAAGGCCCGATTACAGCTGGCATTTGGCTGTTTGCACGGGATCCCAGGTGAGGAACGCCACTAAACCCTTTGTCTCGCATCCTGGAGATTCCACCAGGAGCAGCCGAAGCCAACAACAGGTCCAACCAGAGCTGTGACTTCAGCCGGACGCAGAGGGACGCTAAGCTCGCTCCGCTCCACGCGCTGCACTGCACTCCGGCTTTTCTCATGTAAATCTACAAACACAGCTTGTTTAGTGGTGCCAGAGGTTTGGAGGAGAACATCTTTTTTCTTTTGGGAACCAGAAGGGCCGATTAAGACTTTTTTAGCTCCTGTTCTGGGGAAAGTACTCTTCTTGGATCCAAAAGGAGACTGCATTCACAATAAAAACGGAACCGAACACCGCTCTGTTGGAGCTTTCTTTAAACTGTCCCGGTTCTGTTTACAATACTCTTTGCTAATCAGTCTACAGGCAAAACAAAGCCCTTTGCAATAAAAGCGGGATCGCAAAGAAGCACGTCGAAGAGTAAAAAGTTTCAACGTCTCCCAATGCGCGTCGGGGCATTTTGGATGCCTTTTGAACTTTAAAATATTCTGCGTCAAAATCCGCTTCAATTCGCGAAAATAAAAGCGTTGACGCTGTCCGGTCTGAACACAACATAACCCACACCTTATGCATTAAGTTTGGAATCATCAAATCTTATCGCCCTTATGAGTGAAAATGTTAAATATGTTGAATATCTAAATTTCAAACAACTTGAGGTTTCCTTCTGCTGATGTAAAACTGGCCTGTTCTCGGACAATGTTCAAATCTCAAAACATTTGTTTGTCTGTTCTTTTAAGTGAAGTGATTTGTTTTGATTCTTTTTGATGCTTTCATTTCATTGTGCGTTGTAAGTTTTATGTAAAGCAGTATGCAACATTTTATTGGTGTCGTTTTCATAAGCTCATGTCAGGGCGGTCATGGTCCTATGCTGTTTGCACTGTGCAAGGCGAGCCCCACTCGCTGGGTTCTAAAGCGAGACGCTTTTGGCCCTGCTGTCACCCTGGACCCTGGACGGAGCAGATCTTAAAGCGGTCCCACCTTTAGGCTGGATGATTGGACAAGAGAAAACACAGGTTCAAGTGAAAACCACACGGAAAAGAGCAGATAGAAAAATGAAATAATGTTCCTCACCTAATGTCAACTTGATCGCCTGTCAAACCGCCGCATTTACACTGATGAAAACTGTAAATTGTTGCTCCGATAGACTTAGCAAAGCAAAGCTAACGCATTAGCATCAGCTGTTTCCTGTTTGTCGAGGCAAAACGCTGTAAAAAATGGTAACTCCAGCGTAATGTGTTCAACACTATCCAACCTCAAAGCATTGAATAAAACGGGTTAAAATGCAGCTCATAGTTAGAGGCTTTACAAAAAATATAATACAAAGTGACGATAAACTGGAAGTAGTTTCTTGTTTACACCAGCCTGACCCTCGAGTCACAGCGACACAGACATCCAATTATTAGTCCTTTTGATTGACGCCAGAGAAGAAAAGTATAGTTCAGGAACATTTTCTTTTTATTTATTTAAGAAAACATAATAACGTAATATGTGAGTGACGTAGCAGACCCTCGGGAGCCTGGACCTGCAGTGGAAACGCTCAGCATCATTAAAGGTGCACTGCGTAAGTGGCAAAGGTTTTGAACAAGTGCGCCATCTTTGGTGTTTTGTGGCACTGCACCCTCCCTACTATCTTCAGCTGAAGACGTAGTTTAGGCTTAAAAGATTCTTTTGACACATCGTTATTTTCTGCTAAATGTTTTCTGAGTTAAGAAGACAACGTTTTTGTATGAAAAAGTAGATGCTGACTATTTTATTTGACAATCAGTTTTCAAACACCAAAAGTTACACAAGGAAAGATTATTGAGAGTTTGAGGAAAAGCTTTGTTTTTGCGTAAACAAGCTCTTTACACGACTCATGTCTGTTAAAATAAATGCTCAATGCCAATTTATTACTAAAACATAAACCTTACCAAGACAAACAGCTAAGCACTAAACCACTAAATCTGTGTCTATATGTGGATGTACTTTGACAGGCCTGTTTAGATTTGAGTGTCTAACCTGGTCGCGGGAGAATGTGACCAGCTCCACTTACATTTATGAGCCTATCTGCGCTTACAGAGGAAACCTCGGTAAGTTTACAAAACATCAGGCCACATCCAGGCCTGGGCCAATGGATGGTATTTTGATATATGGTAATATTGAGCATTTTAACTAACGCAATGCACCTTTAACATAAGTGACTCAAACCGCTCCAAAGTGAAACAGTCTGGGGACCTAAGCTAATGGAAACATGGCTATAGAGACAAACTATTGACCAAAACATGCCTGTTTTTGGAGGTGGGAGGAAGCTGTAAAAATACACACAATTTTGAATGTAATTTTTTAACAAAAGGAATCATTCGTCTTAACACTTTTGTCAGATTTATGTCCCAAATATTGGCAAATATGACATGATATCAGTGTCTTATAGAAAAGCTGAATCAGAGTGAGAGCCCACAGACCTGAGCTAAAAGTTTAATAAGGCTCTATTCAGAACATGTGGGTGAGAAACACAAGTCTGCTGAAGGCTGTTCTTTTCATTCCATCAGAGCCAAACAAAACACGGCCTGGATTCACCTTCTCCGGCACGCGCGGGGTTAACGGCGCTTTCACAATGTTTCGGGCAGATTAATTATACACACATGGGTGAAATTAGGAGATAAAAATAAAGGCCTGGACGTCAAAGGGAGTTTAGTGGTCTGGTTTAGATGAAAGCGTACGGCAGAGTTTGGATCAAAGACGGAGATAATAGAGCTGCGTCGAAAAAACATTCAGGAAGAAATGAATGAGAAAAGAGGTTATGTCAAGAAGGTTATGTGCAGGGAAAGTTGTCTTTTTGTTGTTTTATAGGTAAAGATCTCTGTAATGTATGCTTAGAGATTATTGTAGTATCTTATACATTGCAGTTGAATAGAATAAGTACATTTTTAGTTATCAGTGTGAAACTGATCCTCTTTACTCACAATAATGTAAGAAAGAGAGAGGATGTGCAATTGTATGTCATGTGCCCAATGAGAGAAGGAGGAAAAGAGAAAGAGGTGATGAGTGGCAGGGAGGATGTGCTTCTGGTTGGTGGACATGTAAAGCTCATCAGTAATGTGCTTTTTTGTCATTAAAATGCCACACTTTAGCGGGTAACGACTCTGGTTCAGGTCGAGATCGGACATGCGCGGACTTGGGTCGGGCCCAATCCAAGCTCTAAAGTGCAGTGAGTCAAAGAAGAGCTTATCTTTTTTTTTTTTGTTCTTTTGCTCCAAATGCCCAGACTAAAGACGGCCCTCAGGTCAAACACTCACAGAGAAGCTGGAGATAGACATGATTCTGTAAAGAAGCGCTGTGCAGACTGAACATAGCAATAGAAGTGAGCACACATCGCGGCACGGTGGCTGAGCGGATGGCACTTTTGCCTCATAGCAAGAAGGTCACGGGTTTGACTCCCTCCTGTCTGGAGTTTGTATGTTCCTCCCTGTGTCTGGGTGGGTTAATCCAGGCACTCCGGTTTCCCCCACCAACCAATAACATACACGTCAGGGTAATATCCTCCAGCTACAGTAGTCCTGACCAAGCCTAGCAACAACACCTGGAGATGGGTCCCTGAGAGCTGCACTGTGGAGTCACTGCTGCTGAGGAGACGCTCCAGAGACACTGAAGGTTCCACCGTCAAATGGACACGCACAATAAAGTAAACCTTACCTTACCTTACCTTACCTCGCTGCTGTGACTCGTCCGTATTTCAATTTTTCTTTTTATTTTTATAAAACAAATTTTAAAATACAGTCATGTGATCATAATTAATTACAGCTGAATCAGCCACTGCTCTTCTCCTGGTACTTTATGTGTTTTTGTTTATTATTTGTGTCATTATTGATCTCATACAGGTTGTTTATTGTGATTCTGATCCTCACGTGTGTCTCAGCCTGGATCATGTCACTGTTCACCTGGTTTTGTTTCGCTCTTGGTTTGTTTGCGTTCACAAACAAATGAACCGCTCCGGGGCTTGATTCAACCGAGCAGAGACCGACCTCTTTCCAACAGGACCACAATTGAACCAAACAGTAAAACAAATCCTGAACCGAATCAAAAATGTATTGTAAAACCTTAAATCTAATCATGTCCACAATGCTTCTACTGCTGCTCCTGAAAAATGTAGACTTTATCTTCACTTTACATCAAACCGAGCCGAACAAACAGTTTCCTGGCTGCCTTTTGCTTTGCGGCCGCTGAGTTGTGAGCGCGAGCAGGTAATGAAGCCGGCTCACATTAAAAGAGCACTCATGCCACAGACACAGTCATATTTCATCGTCACACTGCAGCTGACCTAAATGCCAACCTCGCACACCTCCGACAGCATCACAACAACATCACAGCTTCTTTTAATTGGCTGCGTTTCAGTCTTTGCTGCACTAATGGTTGTTAGAAAAAAGAGAATGGATAGTTTATTTTTAGTGCAGGAAAAGTTCACAGTCTGTTAAGTTTTGTAAAGAAAAGCTTATTATGTAATTTTATTTATTAACAATGGTCTAATAGTGTCTCTCATCAGTCAAGTTAGTGTTTGGATTGATTTCTGCATGTTTCAGTAATCCGCAACTTGCGCAAACGATGCGCAACTTTAACACGTGTTTGTGATGTTTACTTTAAAAACGGGGTTGTTTTATTTCCCACTGTGTATTTTAGTTAGCTGTTAGCTTAACCTGGCTCACGCCAGATGGAGATGTTGAACTCCTATCTGATTCTCACTATATCTATCTGGGACTTGACTCGCTGAAAGCGTTCGAGAAAAGGTGGGGTGTTTAGTAAAATACTTTGAGCTGATTGGGTGTGGAGCCTACCTTATTTGAGCTTAGCCAATCACAGCAACAACTCATAATGGTGTATCCAATGTCTGGCTCTTCTTTCAAAAAGACATACTCCGTATTTCTGCTAAAACCGCATCAAAAGCAGCAGAAACACGTACATCCACGAGAGCCACCATCTTTGTTTAGCTTGAATGAGACTCGGTGGCGGCGCCGGGGCTCTAACAGCCGTCTTAACACCGGCGAAACACTGCTGTTTCAGACTCCCAAACCAATCAGGCGGCTGGAAGGCCAGATGGTTTATCTCGTGTTTGTGAATTCACAAATATAGCGAGATAAACCATCTGACTGGCCAGGTTACTGGTAGCTGTGATTCATTTGAAGCATGTCTGCAACTGAAGCCTTTCTACTATGGATCACTCCTGGACGAATACTCTCTAAAAGGACAGACAGATCATCAGTCTGTTTCTGAGGTGAGTTTGAAATGAAAAAATGACACTAATACTGCAAGTATTAAATTAAACCTTGCTTTAACACTTGCATATGCTAAAGAATATTCATATATTCATGAGCATCGATTGTTTGGGCGAATATAAAATCATGGCCAAGCACAATCTCCTGCTGCTCTTCGACTCTCTCCTGCCTCGTCTATCGCTCCAGGCTCCAGACCTCGGCCCAGGTATTTGTTCATGACCGCTTATTTTCAAAATAATAAACTTATCCTGCACACTCAATGAGACTGGATGAGAGCAGGAAGATTTGTCAAAAAGTATTGTCTGTCTGTGTGCTTCCAAAAGCTGCTGCAACTTGCTTCACACTCTTAGTTTTCTTGGTGTTTAGTGTTTAGGTCTCTGCAGAGCTTTTTACAAATCTCAACATTGCCTCTGTGTGGAAAAGTGGCCACACTGGTGCTGGAGATCCCATGTACTCATTTGTTTTAGTCTGATCCAGTTTCCTTCAGTCCCAGGTTTAACAGACACAGACGTTGCAGCACAAACAGTTCACAAAGACTGAAACGCCGTGGCTGAGTTTTGCTTACACGTGCTTCTTTTTGCCTGCACCTTTGTATCTCTCTGTCTCATGTTATTGATGATGTGAGGCACTTCGATGGGATTATAAACACAAGAGTCTTCTCCACTTCCAGGGCTGAGGAAACTTTACTGCTGACTTTGTTTGACACCGAGCTACTGTATGTTCTATTTTTGTCTATTTTCTTTAAGTACAATGGGCTAAGAGGATGAAGAAGACAGAGATCCAGAGACATTATGTTAACAGGTTAAAGGCTGTCGTGTCTAAATGTAAAATCTGTTTAAGGAGAGACTCTGCAGGTGAACAGGGAAACTATGTAAATGTATAGCTGTCAATCTAAAACTTCAGCTGCAGTTTAATCACATAAATGTTATGTTTTTATACTAAAGAGTGAAAGATTTGCCAAAACCGCACATCACAGAGTCAGCACAGTCTGAAACATGGACAAAATCAAGATCAAAGTTACAGATTTGTTTTGTTAAAACTTTAAAAACAAAGGTTTTTACTGAGAAATGTTTGGATATCTTATTAGTTTTTGACTAAAACGTACTTCTGTAAATCAAACTTTATTTATGTAGTCCTTTACAACACAAACGTAACATCTAGTTAAGTTTGAAGGTGCTCATTGGTGATTGGGAACACAGTTACAGAAAAAAGGGCAAACCCAAGACACTCTTCATAAAGTAAAAGTTTAAAAAGCCTTTATTTTTCTGGTCTAATTTAAATATAATTTCTTTAAAAACATGTGCTGATCTGTTTCCCACGCATAGCGACTCACAACAGCCTTCTTCAGGGTGTGACTCTCATGAAATCCACTAACCCTGTTTATTCATTAAAGGGGACCTTTTATGTCAAATTCACTTTTCTAAGTTTTTAACCTTGTTCCTTCACTATTAGTTTATTCAAAATTATATGTGAATTGATTCATGCCTGTTGGAGTAATCTTGTGTTGTTCTTCAGTTGCAGCTCATGTGCTCAGAAATCCCTGTTCTCACCTACCACCTATCCCCTCCCACTTGTCTGTATTTACTTGTTATAATTCAAAACATTAATACTCAAAGTGAAGCTTATTTGGTTCAAAATTGTCCCAAATTCACTTTCCAACAAAAAAAAAAAAAAAAAAATGTTTAAAAATCTGTTGCTTTTTACAGTTACATTTTAAAATGAAGAGGCGGGGCTTATCAGTTCTACAGTTTGGAACAGGAAGTCAGTAGAGCTGTTATTATTTTTTAATTGTTTTAGATTAACTTTGTGTTTTACAATGAACAAAAGGTAAATTACTGATCTGTGCATGTTCTAGATTCTTACTAAATATTAAAAAACACACAACAGGTCCCCTTTAAAGGATGTGCAACACCTGGTGGGGGAGTGGCCCAATGAGAGAGTGTAAACTGTAAACTAACAATCGATACATTTTATGTTATTTTCATAAGAAAAAGAGCAGGGTGACAATGATCAAAGAATTTTTTTTTTTTTTTACAAAAAAGGATTATAGTCAATTTTATCATTTAATCCTAAAACAGTGGCTTGAAGATTGTAGATGTGCCATGTTTCCAAATTTAATGTTGTGTAGCAAAGAATCAAAATTCTAAAGAAAACTTTATTGGTCCCTTGAAGGGAAAATTATTGCAGCCGCCTGGTTAAAACACATTTCACAATGATTCAGGATACATTTATTTATAATCTGCCAGTTTAAAAAGACTCGCTTCTCAAACAGCATTTAGGAATCTGCTTAGACTCCTAAATGCTGTTTGAGAAGAATAAAAGAAGAATTCTCGCAGTATTTGAGGGTTTACAAATCCAGAGGGAAACAATCTTGAATGGTTCCCGTTCAATGATTCAAAATGAGAATGGAACGTTTGCACCTATCAGAATGCTTCTCTACAGGAGGAGGCAAGATTTACAGATGTGACGACATCAGCGAGTGTCAGACGAACTCACAGCAAAACTACAAACATGACCACACAGGGACTGGAGCTGAGGCTTTGCAAAAGTGAAAGAAGAAGCTCTTTGTGCATTTGTGAATGAGAAAGATGTTTGTGCATTTCTCCAACTGGATTGGGCCTTAGAGCATAGAAGAAGAGCCTTATTCATGATGATGTGAGCCACAGGAATAATAATTAAAAAAGAGTTCTAAAAAATAGACCCACATGTGTAACTAAGTGATAAAGGCCATTATAAATAATAACATTAAATGGTAAACTTGGCAATAAAATTCAAATTTCAACACATTTTTAATTAGATGTAAATTTCTTATCATAACTTATTTGCATATTGAAATCTGTAACAAATAAAAAATTAATGAATCTGCGGTATCAAATATCTGTTGTTTTCTATAAAATTGGATACCAAAAGTGTCCACATTGCCAAAACATTGCCTAAAATATTTGCCTTTAAATCTGACACAATTATTAAATAGTTACTGATAATCTTAATTTGACTCTGACTGAGAGAGCAAACTGACCAGAAAACAGCAAATGTGAGACAAATTAAAGTGAACCGCTGCAGTGTCTTGACTTTATGAGGCTCTGAGGAGAGAGGACTTACTGAACATGATGCTAATGAAGCTAAACATCGCTCCAGTCGAGTTTTAATGAAGGAACAACGTCACATCAAACTCAGGAAAAGTTCACTTTGCTAAATATGCAGCCTCTAACTCTCTGTGCTGTATTTGTGTATTCAGACTTACTCAGAATTCAAGATGGCACCGTTTTTGGACGCTGCTTAGATTAAACATCACCGTCTGCCAAATCTGAGACCTACACTAAGCCAGCGGGATTTTTCTGCAATATATACATATACATCATATTGTCAGAGCGTCAGACGGCCGGATGCAAACAGATTCTGCTGCTCGTGACTACAGCTGAAGCAGTTTTCTTCTCTAAAGTTTGGTTCTGATGTGAACAGTGTGAACTCATCAACACATTTATTAAACTAACCACAGGAGTGTCCCTCGCCTCACAGCAACCAGGCCCAGCACCAGAAGTGTTTAGGCGACTCCCACTGAGGAGAGAGGTTTACTGTGTGAAGCACTTTGGAAGACGTCTGTCTGAGGAAATGTGCACATAAATAACCAAAATTATCATCATAGTAAAGGTGAGAGAATGACAAAGTTTTGTAAAAAAAAAAAAAATTCAAACATATTTTGAAAATATTTACTTTGTAGAGTAGAGGTAATAGTAGCAGTAGTAGCAGTAAGAGTATTCTATGCATTTAAAAGTCAAAGTTGTAATATTTCACATGTAGAATGAAAAGCTCAATCTAATTTGTCTCCAGTTGCTTGGTCAGGTATCACAGAACTGCTGATGGTTCCCCAAAAGCAGGAAGTACAATCAGAGATGAACCAGCTCAGGTTGAGATAACAGTAAATGTTCTCCTCCTTTGACCTCGGGTCAAATATTAACTTAGAATTTGATAGCGTATGCCCCTGGGCAGATGTGGCTGCACAAGAAACGTGTTGTGTATGGAATGAAAGGAGGAGGTTTCTTTCAGAGGCTTTGACACGTGAAGTAATGGTGCGTTCCAGGCAACTGGGAACTGATATATTTCCCACTTGTACACAAATGCGCTGGAACACCATTCAAACTTGTAAATACTATCTATGAACTGGGACCTGGTCGAGGAAGTCCCACTTCATATGAGCTCAACAATCACCACAAAAAGTGAATCTAAGGAGTTTAACTGCCACAAAAACATGTAAACATTGATTACAGGTTATTTAGAGTTACTTTTGTTCAGCCTAAAGGTTAGCATTATCCATAATGTTTATAACCTGGCCAGCCAGATGGTTTATCTTGCGGTATTTGTGAATTCACAAACATAAACCATCTGGCCTTCGTCCGGCTCGATTGGTTTGAGAGTCCGAAACGGCCGTGGTTCGGCCCACTCACATCACAGCAGCGTGGTTTTGAACCAATCACATTGTAGCAGGGCGGGCTAACACGGGCCGTTAGCTCCCGGTGCCGCAGCCGAGTCTGATTCAAGCTAAACAAAGACGGCGGCTTCCGTTGATGTTCGTGTTTCTGCTGCTTTTGATGCGGTTTCAGCAGAAATACGGAGTAATTTCTTTTTGAAAGAAGAGCAGTATGTGTGACACTTGTTCTATCTCACGCGGACTTTACACCATTACGAGTTGTTGCTGTGATTGGTTAGCTCAAATAAGGTAGGCTCCACACCCAATCAGCTCGAAGTATTTCACTAAACGCCCCGCCTTTTCTCGAACGCTTTCAGCGAGTCAAGTCCCAGATGGATATAGTGAGAACTCAGATAGGAGTTCAAAACATATCCATCTGGCGTGAGCCAGGTTATAATGTTACACATGAGTTGAGGTTGGAACGCTTTGAACTGGGAACTGGTAATTTTCAACTGGGAAACATCCCAGTTGCCTGGAACGCAGCAGAAGTAAGTAATCTTTATTTGTTTAGCTCTTTTCACAGACAGACTCACAAAGCGCTTCACAGTGAGGAGGTTTACAGCAGACCACAGCTCTCTTTACAGGGATTATATGTTTCTCAACACGAGGGAAGCACACACAGCCTGCGAGCAGAAAGAGCTGCGGCGGCCTGTCATAAGCTGTAGCAGCAACACTAACCAGAGCTGTTGTGAGTGAACTACAAGAGTTTATCTCTGTGAGAAAACTAAAGTCGTCTTCTTCATGACGTATTCATGTTAGATTCAGGTGAGTGTGATAAAAACTGTCCCAAGCTTCAGTGACCAGATTTCTGCAGGCGACATGAAGTAGAGCAGAATGAGACGACTGATAAACTCCTTACAAATAAAAACTTTCAAGGCACTCTAAGCACCTTACATCAAGCCATCCAGTGTACGGCTGAGTGTGTCACATTTAAGATCACTTCTCAACAGAAAACTGCAAAGACTGGCGTTCTGTGATCTTCCAAGTGTTAACCAGGCCTGGGCTGGCTAAGCTTTTGAAATCAAACGTAATCAAGCTTTGACGAGTAACACGGCCACGGCTAATGGTCAGTTTTAGGCCTGATTTTTCTCTCCTCGACTTCAAAGTGTGGCCTGAATCCTTCTCATCAGAGGTCACGTGTCCTGTCTGTGGGTCGGTGCGACTCTTTCAGTGCAGATCAAAAAAGCCACAGAGCCAGGATCCATTGCCTCCATTTGTACTTTTACTTGTGCAAAATACAATTTCGTCTATCTTGCTTGCTCTCTACTTATCTCTTTTTCTCTGTCTGTCTGTTTCTCTCTCTTTCCTTCTCTCAGTTTCTCCCTCCTCACTCTATCTCTCCCTCTCTTCTTTTTCAGTTTTTCCCTCCTCTCTCTCCTTCTCTCAGTTTCTCCTCTCACTCTCTATCTCTCTCCTCTCTCTCTCACTCTCTCCTCTTTCTACCCCTCTCTCTCCTTTCTTCTCCCTCCTCTCTCTTGCTCTGTTTATCTCTTTCTTCTCTCTCTCCTCCTCCTAACTCTCTCTCTCCTCCTCACTCTCTCCTTCTCTCCTCTTTCTACCCCTCTCTCTCCTTTCTTCTCTTTTTCTACCTCTACTCTCTCTCGCTCTCTTCGTATCTCTTTTTTCTCTCTCTCTGTCCTCTTCTCTCTCCTTTCTTCTCCCTCCTCTCTCTTGCTTGCTCTCTCTTATCTCTTTCTTCTCTCTCTCTCTCATCCACTCTATCTTTCTTCCTTCTTCCCCCACACGCTCTCTCTCCCTCTCTCTCTCTTGTCCTCCCCCCTCTCTCCTCATCTCTTTCTCTCTCCCTCTCTATCTATCTTTCCCTCTCTCTCTCTTCCCCTCTCTCTCCCTCTCTCTCTCTCCTCTCCCCTCCTCTCTCTCTCTCCCTCTCTCTCCCCCTCTCTTCCTTCCTTCTTCCTTCTTCCCCCACACGCTCTCTCTCTCTCTCTCTCTCTCTCCTCCTCCTAACTCTCTCTCTCTCTCTCTCTCTCTCTCTCTCTCTCTCATAACAAGTTATATCAACACAAACCATTCAGTAAATTTAACTTTTGGCCTTGATTTTTCTTTACAGTGCAAACTTCTGTCCAGTTTTAGATTAGAATCTTCTGAATTCACCAACAAATCCACAAATTCACCCGCAGCAGCCCCAGACTTTCACAACGTTTCTGTTTTCTAGTGACTGAGCTAATGAAACCCAACATCTAACGAGACCGATAAGTCGATTCCCTTCCTCCGCTCAAACCGTTTAATCACCTCTTCATGGAAAACAGCTCCTTCCTCCTAATCTGCAGCGTGTTTTTGGGTCTGATTCTGTTTAATGATGGAGCTCGGGGTCAGGAGGTCTGGAGAAAACACCTTTGAGCTGCGCCTCCTCCTCCTCCTCAGGCCATTATCCCGAGCCCACGTTTCCTGGCACGGCGGTGAAATGAAGCAGCAAATAATTGGAGCAGAGCGCGGAGCTGTCCTGAGATCGCACGGTTCACGGTGGAAGTGTGACTGAGGCGGAAGAGACGCCAGAGGATCACAGTCTGAGGAGAATCCAGCAGCAGGAGGATGAGGAGGAGCAGGGGCAGTGTTACGTGGGATGTGGGGGGGCTTCTTAAACCTGCTGCAGAGTGAGCGTGTGAGGGCGGATGTGTTTACGAGAAAACACATGTAAGTACACGACATCAGAGCCGGATCCTACCTTTTGGGGGCCCTAAGTAAAAAGCTGCTTTATCTTTTCTATGAACCTTAATCAGTCAAGTCAAACAGCGTTTAAATTGACTTTTTTCATTATAATTTATAAAGATACACAAAGCGACAGACAAAAATAAATGTTGGCTAACAAGTAATTCTCACAATAAAGAGATTAAGTGAGGTCCTGTCATAGACTCTTTTGAATAAAACAGATGCATTTTCCCTAAATTTGGAGGGAGCTTTTTTAAGGCCAGCCCACACCAAAGCGTGGCGCCAGACCCAAGCGTCAACACTCACCAAATGCTGCGACGTTCGGCGTTTTTATTCAACGATCCGCAGTCGTAGTGGGTGAGTAATTTGTCTTAAATAATGAAAGCTGTTCCTCGTTCATCATTGTTAACGAAATAGCGCTGACAAGTGAAAACTGTCAACTACTGTACTTTATTTAAATCGTAGAAGAAGAAACTACAGGTGCCGGCAGGGTCATTTCCTGGAGCAGCGCAGCGACGGAAACAAACAAAACCGAATCACTGCGCGTTGTAAAGCGCCGCCGCGAGCCTGGTGTGTGTACATTCATAGAAATTAACGGAGGCGCCCAATTTGCCGCGCAGCAGAGCGTCCCAGTGTGCGCTGGCCTTTAGACCAACAAATCTTTAATTTTCTGCATAATTTTATATTTATTATATGATTGCGCCTCCCCACAACTTTCACTTGGTGTCAGTGTTTCCAAATGGGGCCCCAGCCCTGTCCCTCCCCCTGTGAGCTCCGCCTCTGTTTCCTCTTCATGTGCTCACGGAGCTCGATCTCACAAGAAAGCGTACATTTACCACAACATTACACAATATGTAAATTAGGTATGATTAGCAGGAGTTCACAGCTGTCCAGCGTAATTATAGTAGGCATCACAGTTCCCATTCATTTTAATGGTGGTTGTTAAGATGTGTTCTTATTTATGAATATTAATGAAATCCCTATTCTCATCTTAACCTGCCCCAAGCCCCAGACCTAATCTTACCCATTTTAGTAACTTTATGCCTGAACTTACTCGTTTCACCTGAAGAAAACGTCCCCACGTGGCTTCAACCAAAACTCGTCCTATTTTGACGCTGTGAAATCTCGGGTCATTTTTACTCTTTTTCATATCGTGCTAAAAGCACAGCTTAACATAAGTACTAAAAACAGCTGTGAACTCGTACTCAAAATACGCTGATTTTGTGTCGTGGTAAAAGTACGCCATCTAGTGAGACTGTGTTGGCTCACGATGTAACAGCTGATAAACTGCATGAACTTTTTGGACAGAAACACTAAAATCTGAAACTTTTTCAAAACAGCTTCATATGGTTTTTGCAGCAATTCAACATAAATGTGCAGAAATCCGCCGTGTTTTGCAGCGGTAATTTTCGCTATCTGCAGATGTCATGCTCTCCCTGGTGTGTCAGTGCGTGTACATGTGTATAAGAGAGCGAGTGAGAGATTGCCTAAATCCTATACAGTATTAATTGTGGGAAGAGGTGAAGAACAGAAGAAAAATAAGGCTCTTAGTACGACGTGAACCAGGCAAAATGTACTGTATGTATGTAAAATATGCAAATGCAGCAGCTTTTTGAAGTTATTTGAAAAACCTTGCACCTCTGATTTGCAGTTTTAGGCACTTGCTCACCTGACCAATTCATAAGATGTAGAAGCTCAGGCTTGTGTTGTTGGAGCAGTTCTGACGCGTCTGAAGTTAGGGCACATTTATGTTTTAAGTTTAAAACAGGATTTGCCAAAGTAATGGTAAAAGAAAAGGCAGAGAACACCCTTTAGTTAAAACCAGCACATTGTAAAGTGTAAAAGTCCAACTGATGAACATGCACACTTAAGAAAACAATTACATTTGAGGATTCTGGTGGCGTTAATGTGCTCTCATCAGCTCAGCTCAACACACTTCATGTTCTACAATTGTTCTGGCAAATCAAATATTCATCATAAAAAAACACTGTAACTCCACCAAAGAGCGTATAGTCCCAGAAGCTTTGGTCTGCTGCACACATGATGTAATAATACGACATTAAAACTGTAAGAATGTGTATTTTTTACAGAGACAAATTATGCATAATCAACCGTGGTGAACTTTTAACCTCGTTACAGTGTTCTCTCATCGTTAAGTTTACTCAAAGTTGCATTTGCTTTGATTCTTGTGTGTTTGAGTGAGTCAAATTAGTCACAAAAGAACAAACATTTCTACCTTATACTGTGATTAGAAAGCTTGCAATGTAAACGATATACATACAGTATTTTTGGGTGTTAGTCGAATGTGTTTCTGGATGAAAACCTGCTGGCTGTTATTAGGCACTGATGACTGAACGACAAAGATGGGTGGAAAAAGCTGCTGGTTCAAAAGTTAAGTTTAAGAGAAATTGTAAAATATTTGACCCAAAACTGGAGGATTGTAAGGTGTTTTGTTAACAGTTCATAAGAGAAGTGGGAAAAAAAGAGTTAAAGAGAAAAAATGGAAGCTGAGTGAGAATAATCACGGCAGAATAAAGAGAGAAGTCAAGAGAAAGCCAGATGTGCCTCATAGTATATGATTAAACCTGCAGACACTGTGAATAGGGCACCTGAATGGCTAGCAGTGACCCTGATTGAATTTAAGCATCTGTCTGGTCTCTGTTTGTGCATGTTCACGGGATAAGCAGTAGGCTACTGCAGTCTGCGCACCACATCTCATCATTTGTGAGAGAAACTTCAGTCTAAGCAGCAATAGCGATGCAGAAAGTTGAATGTCATGTGTGTGTGAGGAGTTTCAGCAGAAACGATGGCCTGGGAGGCACAGAAGAGGAGAGAGTCCAATAGGAATAGGACTATACCTGTTTACCAAAGCCTGATCCGGTCAGACCTCAGAAGCTAAGCATGTTGGGTCTGGAAAGTACTTGGATGGGAGGTGGCACAGTGGGACGAACAGAAGAGAAACCCCACCCTCAAGTATGGAATCAATGAATAATGCAAAATATGAAGTGTCTTTGGGTGTCTTGAAAAGCGCTTTCTAAATCCAATGCATTATTATTATTAATAGACTCATGGGTGCAACAAGTGGATGGAGATGCTGAAAGAGTGGAAACTTCTCTATCACTTAAAACAACATTTCACTCGCCAAAAATCAATACAATCCTTTATCTGAGACAAAACCAACTCTCACTTGCACCAAAAATAAGGTAGATATTTTTTAGTAAAAATGCTTAGTTTTAAACATTAGTGTTTATTTTGAGAAAAAAAACAGTATATTTACTTCAAAACAGGTTTATTATATAAATTATACAATTTGTTTGTCCTACCATGTCCCACTGTCCCTGACCCACTTTTAGCAGTTTCTAAGCTCTAGCTGCCTATGGTAGCAGGCGGCCCTGTTCTATTCTACTTAGTCAGTGATTCATACCTGGAGATCTGAAGGTCCAGGCCTCGTCGTCGTCGAAGTGCGTGTCCCCGGCCGTGAACCTCTCTCCGGGGAAGAAGGCGTGTGCCACCGTGCCTCCGGGTCCGTCGAAGGGGTATCCGTCGTTATGGTCGGCTTTAGTGAAGTCGATCTGGATGTCTGCGTCGCTCCCGGCAACCTCATGGAAGTTCAGAGGAGCGATGTCACTCCAGACCTTCAGAGCGTAGTACATGAGAGCTCGCACTGTGTCTCTGCCCAGCAGCCCCGCAGCGTCCTTCGGGAACGTCCTCACCCTAAACAACACACATTATTACACACATATTATAACCAAAGGCTGGATGATAAATTAAATTACTTTCATTAATTTGGGTCTTTAAAACTCCTAAAACTGAGGTCAGTGCGCTGTGACCCAGTCGCGGCCTGAGTGGACAACTTCAGGCGGCTTTACAGAGCTCTCCCTCGGACTCTTACCAAGAACAGACAAATAAAACCTAGCACCTGTTCAGTGATTCTTTATCACGTGATAACAGCAGCCAGGAGCGTCTTTGAGGAGGTTTATATAGCTTAATCTGCAAAAGTTCCACGTTCGTTGTTTCTCCGCAGGTCAATGGCTTTCAGCGCTCAGTTTTCTGAAAAGCCCCACACACAATTGAGTGTCTTTTTGATTAACTTCCAATCTGTTACGAGGGCCGCTTGGCAAAGCAGCAGGCTCCACCCCTTTCCCGTCAGCGTGTGAGTGACTCTGGCAGGTGTGTCTAACTCATTTTGACAAAGGGCCACATTGGCATTGGGTTTGTCTTCGAAGGGCCGGTTGTAAGGAAAATGAACCTCACTAATCTTTGACGTACTATTGATATTGTATACAGTGGTCCGCTCGGCTGTTTTTTGGTGCAATTTAGCTTTTTTTTACAGTGCATGGTCGTATAGACAGCGCTGTAAGCGTGCTTTTCTCTCAAACACACTGTTTGGACATATCACATGGCAGCATTCACAGGCAACAGCACAGAAGCTCTTTTAGAAAACTTTAGACAGTTTGGATCATGCAGGGAAGCTGACCTGACGCTCGGACGTTTCTCCAGGTGAGATTTGACTCTTTGAGCTCGTAGTTACGACGATAAGTTTGTTCAAGCTGGAACGTCATTTGTGTAGTTCAGAGATGTGTTTGAGGAGCGTGTTGTGACTTCGCTAGAGTACCGGTGTGTTTGGTGTCGGCTCTGGAGCCGTGTGATCTGTGGCTCTGCGGTCGGCTGTGGAGCGCAGCGGGACGGGCAACGTGTCAAAAGCAGAGCAGCGAACGCGCACAGCACCGTCCCTCTTTAAGCTGAAATTACTGGTAAAAAATGAAGATCACTACTTCGCGGGTTTCGCCTTTCACGGTTATTTTTGGAACCTAACCCCGCCATAAACGAGCTACCACTGTATTTTTTGAAGTGACAATTATGAACATACATCTGTATTAGTCTGTAAAAAAAACTTACCTTATTAGGTTAAGAGAGACAGTTTTCTCCTGCACTATTTAAAATTAAAACCTTAAGTAAACCTCATAAGACCTTGAGGGCCACATGAAATGAGGTGGAGGGCTGCATCTGGCCCCTGGGCCTTGAGTTTGACATATGTGAACTATGGCAACACAGTTTGAGTGACAGGATTAAATGATGGACATGTGCAAACTTAAAACTATTAGATATAAAAGAACAGTAACAATGATAATTTAATTTTAATAAGGCATGATAGACGCAAATGCCAAAGTTTAACCCACAAACCTTCCATGCACTTTTGTCTGTTTTTCAGATCAGCAGTTGTGTTTAGTCATTGCACTATTTTGAGGAGACACATCAATCACAAGTTTCTATTTTTAACTCGCTTTACTATTTGAATACCTTTGTAGTCCGTTCTGTTAACATCAAATATGAACCGACTTTGATACATTCTACAGTAAAACTCAAAGGATGTTACATTTTCTTTCTGCTTGAGTCTTTTTTGGTTCAAGTAGATTTTAGAATGACGACTGGAACTTACAACCTGAGGAAGTGCGGCTTCATTTGCATTTGTGAGGAAATGTGTCACCGTTACAAACCTTTCTCTTTTGGCTAAGAACGTGATCGTGTCTGTTGATTTCTGCTCGCCCCCTTCATGATAAAAGTCTGTATTTCTCAATCCCACTGTCTGCAGCAGTAACACAAAGAGCAGCAGTGACACAGACAACAGTGAAGAAGGGATTACAGCGCACTCACAACAGAAGCGACTTGAAAGAGCAGCTCTCGTTCATTTTCTCTGCAGGCTGGAGCACAGAGGAGGCTAGAGGCAGTGACGAGACGAGAACCATGCGACCTGAGCGTGGCAAAGACGTGTAGTCCCTCATTCATCCAGGAGTGATCCATAGTAGAGTCTTCAAAGTAGTCATCTGGACAGTGTTTCCGAGATCAATTGATTGATCTTCGAAACACTGTCCAGATGACTACTTTGAAGATTCTACTATGAGCGTGGCAAAGATGAGGCTAAAATGGGTAAGTTTAGATCTGAGGCTTGGAGTTGGTTGATTTAGGATTTTGTTAATATTCATGAAAAGAAAATGTCTTTACAACCACTATAGCACACAGCGCACTACGACAGGCTTTTGAACTGCACAACACGACTAAACAAAAGTCTACACTGCTCTCATGACTGTTCTTGTGCGTATTCAATAAAAAACACTCATAAATAAGGAGTCACGTTTTAAAGTAGCTGCTAGCGTTAGCCGCTTACCTAGTTTAGCTTGAACAGGCAAAACATTGATAGTTTCCCAGGCAAACCCAGTCTGTTTTCTTCACAAACATAAATTAAAGCTGATATTGGTCCTTAAACACTGCAGTGTCACAGGTTTGCTTGGTCCTGATGAGATAAACATTGTTTTTGGAGTTTTAGCTATCTTTTTTTTTTTTTTTTTCACTCATACGCTAGAGCTGTGCAGGAACGTTGGCGTTATCTGGTGGCGTAAGTGTACTTCTGTCTCAAGGAGCTAGGTTAAACAATTAGCCACTCTTACTTATCCAGGCCAACTGAAGTGTCAAGGCCACACCAGCCAATCAATCTTGGTTGTAGCTTCAGAAGTACTAATGCCTAAAATGTATGCATGGTTAAACTTCTAAAATTAGTTGGGCAGTTTTTACATCATTAATATTTAACAATTGCTGCAAAATGGTATACTCAACAGAAAAAATATAATGTTATATATTATATATTTTTTGTCAATATCATGCAGCCCTAGAACTGAGGTAGTAAACACGTGGAATAGGCGCGCAAATAGTTGGGTTTCAGATGACATCACAACATTCTAAAGACTAATGTTATTTCAATCAGATTGGGGGAAGCTAAAATGAACATTGTTTAAGCTGAGTTTATTTTTGTAATGCAAAAGTTAACTGGGTCCAGTCACGCCAGAAATCATCAATCATCAAATTTGTATAAAATATTTATTGGAAATACTTTATTGGAAAAGCCCAACCATGTTAATAATAGGAAAAAAAACTGCCTCTTGTCCCCAACCTGCTCTTTCATGAATTCCAGAATGTGAAACCCAGCAATAGACCCACATATCTGTGAGAGCAGGCTGCATTGGTCAAGGCACTCAAAGCTCTCATAGTTACCCCTCCCTCTGGAAACTTCTTGCAGAGAGCTGGAGACAGCGTAAGAGTGACCAGGGCTCAAGGAGGCAGGCTTGTTGCTTCTGGTGTGAGTTCACTGTAAGAGTTTGCTGTGCAGAGTTGAGCACAAACTGGCATGAAACAAAATTATACCATTTTAATCAATTTACTTTCAAGCATCAACATAAAAAATAAAATGAAATATGATATTTGAACATTATTTCTAATCCTGCATAGATTGTTTAAGACTCCACAGAAGAGGCACAAAATGTATCCAACTCTTTCAGAAACTTGCACGAAATGTCAATTTCATGTGGATGCCTTTTTACATTGTTTGTAGAGTTGCCCTGTAATTTTGCTGTTTTGGGCGGCGGTTATTGATAAGCTTTGTGTCATATTCAAATGTCAAGGACGTGCGTCTTGGAACTTAATGACGAACTGCCTCCAGGTTTTAAAAGTAAGGCGCCACTACACAACTGTTGCACTGTGCCTGAAAATGAAGAATGGTGCAGTGGATTTCAGATGAAGCACCTTCTTCTCATCAGTGGTTACAAACTGTTATCAACACTGTCCCAATGGAGACTTTCTCCCACTCTGTTTTGCCAAAAATGTTAAATAAAAAAATAAATAAAAATATTATAAAAAACATAATAAGAAAAATAGATCTTGTCTAAAACATCTAAATCTTGGGGGTTATAACCCCCTAACCCCATGTAAATTACAACCACAGGTTTAAGTAATTCCTTGATTGACATTCCAGCGTTCATCTTCCTCATTAACTTTCTGTCTGTGTCTTGTTTTATATAGTGACAGTCTTCACACACACGGCCTGTACATGTGGAGCAGCTGCATGAAGAGCTTTTATGAGGAAGTCGATTTCACTGGGAAACTGTAGATCCAATATTTCTGATTAATCTGCTCTCTACATCTGATGAACTTTGCAAAACAGCAGGATGTCATGTGACCTGCTGAGCTGTACAAGAAAACTCACCATGAAGTCAGGAAGAATCTCTGCAAGAAGAGGTACACAGTGGGCCAGGTTTTTGTGTGTTTGTGTCAGACCGGTGCTGCAGGTTTTCTCTAAAATCACCCCCCAAAAAACAGCTTTTGCAACGCAGAAACTTTATATCTCTTTGTTGTTTTAGTAGTGGGTGAAATACATTTATAGATACATGAATTTGCAGTATTTCATGGTTAAAAAATATTGTCGAATGAAAGAAGTGTGAAAGAAGCTAAATATAAAGTGTGGTGGAAGGTAAAACTGTGGAGTTTATTAACCTTGAGTCCCGTTAGAAAAAAGCTCCTAATTTGCTGTTAGCGCCCTTTTACTCCACTTTTTTTGATGGCTCGAAAATTAAAGTAAAACACACATTTTTTTGCTTTACATCTGTTAATCCACTTCTGTTCTGACTAAAAATACCACATTTGAAAAAACTCCTCTGTGTTTTATTATTTGTACAAACTTTTAAAAAAGCAAATTCCCAGAGGAGATGAAAATGTGCACCAAAATTGTCAATTTTTCCATATAAAATGTGACTCTAAACTTGACTTGTTTGGACCTTTTATTACAGCCTTGGACATGTTCAAAATCAATCTCAACTTTAACTTGGATGATTTTGTAGTTTTTTTTTCTCTTGTTCTGTTGCAACCATATTGTCTTCCATTAGAAACACTGAAAATCCTCTATAAAAGTGTGATTTTCCAAACTTTAGTGTTTGTTCCTTTTCAGAAGAGCTGAAATGTGTCATGTTCAGACTTTTAGATGAATTGTGTGTATTTCCCATTGAAACAGGCCTGTGAAGAGTAAGACACAGTTTCCCCATGCTGAACTATGGAGCTCTCAGGAGACAGGACATGTGTGGATTTAGGAGGCTCCTGGGGGCGTGGCTTCACCTGGGGGCGGGGTGTAGGTGTGTGTGTGTGGTGGTGGAGGTGTGTGGGGGGTCACTGGGGGGTGTTGGGGAGTATGTGTGTGAATTTTGAACAATATGCATATTTGAATGTAGTGTCTTTATTATAAAATGTCTGACTGATAAAACTTATCCTGTGGGAGTTTACAGTTAACGTGATGCTGGCTGTTGTGTCACTGTAAACCCTGACTCAGAGCCGGATCTAAGCTTTTGGGGGCCCTAAGCAAAAATCAGCTTCGGGAGCCTCCAGTCTTTTCTACAAACCTTAATCAGTCAATCCAATACAGCATTTAAATTGACTTTTTTCATTTTAATTCATAAATATACACAAAGCGACAGACAAAAATGAGTGTAAGCTAAATCAGTGGTTCCCAACCGGGGCGGCGCCTGAGATTCCAGGGGGTCCCCAGAGCTTTGTCTGGTCAGAGGGTCTGAAAGTAGTTAAAGGGGAAACTTTATTAGTAAAAAAAAAACAAATCTAAGCACCAAAACACCACAATAGTTGTTTATTGGCTGAAATCATACAATAACAATTTAGAGGCCATCGGTTTAAAAAGGCACGCTCGACAAGTCTCCCATTCCGTCAGGGGGGGCTTCGAGGAAAAAAGGTTGGGAACCACTGAGTTAAATAATATTTCTCAAGAGATAATGTAAGATCCTGCCCAGAAACTTTTGAAGAAATTAGATGCATTTTCCCTAAATTTGGAGTGGGCTATTTTAGATAAACAAATCTTAAATTTAATGCATAATTTTATAATTATAATATTATTGCACCTCATCAAGTTTTACTTGATGTCAATGTTTCCAAGTGGGGCCCCAGCCCTGTCCCTCTCCCTGTGAGCTCCGCCTCTGTTCCTCTTCATGTGCTCACGCTGTAATAGCTGATAACCTGCATCATAGCGCTGGACGTCTTGGACAGAAATACTAGTATCTGAAACTTTTTCAGGACAAACAGCCTCATTTTTATGTGGCTTTAGAAAGAATTCAACACAAATGTGCAGAAATTTACCATATTTTGCGCCGGTAATTTTCACCGTGGTAAATTTTGCAATCTGCAGACGTTTAAGTACATCAGCTTTATGTGTTTGTAGTTCAGTCAATTCTTGTCCTATTGACGCAAAATAAAGATTTGCTGAGAGCTTATGAGATATTTGTTGTCCAAATGTATTCACTTTGATTTTGCGCTGTGTGCTGAGAATGATCAGACACCTGTTTCTACTTTTGTCAGTCTTAGCTCAGCACAGGGAAAGCAGCCGTGTCTCAATTCAGAAGGCGGGGCCCTACGCAACTTGCATAGTCTGCGTATCGGAAGGTCCGCTCTGATCGGACTGTTTATCCGTTTTTCTCCTGCTCACGTGTTTGTCATCTCCATCACAGCTGAGCTTTCCCTCGGCTCACTGATCCGCACACGCTCGTTAGTGCAGCTAATAATCTAATAATTAACAAATGCATCTATGTCAACGTGGTGCCACTAAACATTTGGGTTTTTCTGCTTCTCCGGCCAAAATCCATCGTGTGGAGCCTTTACAGCCGCACTCTTAATGAATGCTAACAGCTTTATTGAGCGATAACTTTGACTTATGCTGCACTGGACGGAGAAACTTACTTCTCAACTCTGGATTTAATAACAAAGAGAACTCATCTGGGAAATCCTTTATTAGGCAAGGTAAAATGTGGGTGTAATAGGGCTGTGTGATTTGTAAAAAAGTATGATTTATGTTTTAACTTTAGAGTTCATGTGATAAATGTGTCCAGCAGAAATGAAGAAAAAAAAACTATGAATCTACAAACTAAAAAGTCTCACAGCTCTAAACCTAAGAGTTTTAGTTTAGTTTATTTATCAGGGCACAAAAGAGAATTATCCTACACAAAAGAGGAGAGATGCTTGTGCCAGATTATAGCAAAGTTGATTAATGCCACCTGGAATCTCTGGACAGGTTGTTGTTGTTGTTAAAAATTCCAATAAAATACACATTTATGTACATTTGCTTTACCTTCACCCATCCAGTCACACATTTCATAAAACTACAAACTTCTATAAGACGGTTTATGTGTACGTCTTTATAATCTGTACATGAGTGAAAATCATGATGTTTTTAGAGCTCTTTTTATACAATGTTTCAATTAACTTAAGAATAGTTTTACACACCTGTGACCAGCTGCTTTGACCAAATCTAAGATGTGAAATAATCATGGCATTTACGTATTTGAGGCTTCAGTTAAAGAATTTCAGATATGTAATAAATTCATCAGTGTGTTTTGTACTGGAGAGATGCTGAAGAGCAGAGGTCCGATAATGAACCCCTGGGGTACACCCATAGAGGTAATGCAGAATAAAACAGGTTAGAATATTGAACCACAGCCAACATGAGGATGTGTTAGCACAGTCGCCTCACAGTAAGATGGTCACAGGCTGGAATCTCCCTGTGTCTGGGTGGGTTTCCTCCTGGCACACACTTTCTTCCACCAACCAAACATAAACCATAGAAATAATCCTCCAGCTACAGTCTCGACTGATGTGTGATAAGATTTGATCAATATCAATGGCGTTGTCAACTCCTCTTATCGCTATAATTCAATTATGATTCTATAATTATTGTTATAATGTGTCTAACGCTGGACACTGCGTCCAGTCCTACTCCAGTCCGGCGTTCAGAGACTCTCTGTTTCTTGAAAAGTGATGAGAGGCTCTCACAAGGCAATTCGTCTGGTCCGGCGAGCCGCGCGGATTTGCTCTGGTTGTTTGGTCTTTTCCATTGGAAGG